>OVBA01008514.1:0-12360 GCA_900406435.1 Lepidium aucheri
AGTTGATGCTAGGTTGGATTGTGGGTAATTGAACCTAAACAATAAAGCCTACTTGTAATCTAAAACTAACAAGAGTTAGGATCTTTAGATTATTAGTAGAGGGGTAGATTCAACGCAAGTTGGTTTACCTTTATTAAGTTCAAGCCGAGAATATGATCATATTAGTTTCTGAATAGTTTCCCTGACAAGAGTTATAACTCCTGAACAAATACCCGATATCCAATTGCTTTAGTTATTTGTTTACATCCACGTTTAAGTTGTTAGTATTAATTTCTCTGATCTTGATTGATATAGCTAGCGATTTGATAAAAGTTAAAAGTGTGATTTGTTTCTCTGTGGAATTCGATCCCTATGTACTATTACGTTTGTTGTGCACTTGGAGTAGGAAATAAGGTTAAAACTCGTTGTATCAATGGATAAGGGATTATTGCGGATGTTAACTCCTCGGTTGCAGCGTGAATAATGTGCTCGTGCCTTTGGCATTTGTCACATCTGGCAGTGTACTCAGCACAGTCCTTGGACATAGTTGGCCAATAGTAGCCGAGTGTCCTAATATTTTGAACAAGTATTCTACCACTGTTGTGGTTTCCTCCTGCTCTATCGTGCATTTTCTTGATGATTTTGTTAACTCCTTTTGAAGGACTTCTCTGATAAAGTTTTATGCCAATTTGGGTGTAGAAAGCGCACTTAGCTTTTAGACGGCGTGTAGCCCATCTGTCTTTTGGCGTTTTGCCGTCAATGGTATAGGCTAAGATTTTGTCTTGCTAATCTACTTTTTATTTGGTGTTATGTTCATCGTCTTCTGTCTCGAAATCGGAAGCTTCTCAGACTTTGTCTATTGCTGATACCAGTTCTATGTCTCCCTTTGGTAGGCTTATGCTTGGCCTATCTATGCCTTCCACTGGGATGATCCGTCGTTGGATAGGATCTGTTGTGGATGCCAGAGCGGCGAGGGCGTCGGCAGATGTGTTTTCGAAGCTTGAGATTTTGTTGATTCGAAATCTCAACTCCTTGATTATCTCCTTTACCACACGGAGATAAGCTTCCATTTTATCGTTCTTTGTGTTGTACCCTCTGTTTACTTGATTGACTATGAGTTGGGAGTCGCAGTAACAACTGAATGTTGGTGGCCCCGACTTTTTTAGCCAACTTTATTCCTGCAATGAACGTCTTGTAGTCTACTTCGTTGTTTGAAGTTAGGAATGTAAGTCAGAAAGAATGTTCCAAGACTTCTCCAGTGGGGATTTCTAGCCTGATTCCCACTCCTGAGCCGTGTTGTGAGGAAGATCCATCCACGTAGGTCTTCCACTTTTGGTTTTCTTCTAAGCCTAGAGGCTCTAGATCAGGTGATAACTTGATTATGAAGTCGGCTAAGACTTGTGACTTTGTGCTTGTATGTCCTTTGAATTCGATATCATACTCGGTCAACTCGATTGCCCACTTTGTCAGTCGTCTTGACTGATTTGGACAATGCACTATTGTTCGCAATGGGTGATTTGTTAACACTATGATGGTGTGAGATTGGAAGTAAGGGCATAAATTCCTTGTAGAGGTAACCAATGCTAGTGCGAGTTTCTCTGTGGTTGGATACCGGGACTCGGCTCCGTCCAATGATTTGTTAATATAGAAGATTGGGTACTGAGTTCCTTTGTCATCTTGAACTAGTACACCACTAACTACCGAGGTGGAAACCGTAATGTACAAATATAGTGGTTCACCGTGTTCTAGCTTAGCGAGTATCGGTGGAGTTGAAAGATATTCTTTCAGTTCGGAGAAGGTGTTCTTGCACCTTTTGACCCATTTGAATTCTTTATTTCTGCGCAATAAGTTGTAAAACGGGAGACATTTGTCCGTTGAGTGCGATATAAAGCGATATAGAGCAGCTATTCGTCCTATCAATCTATGAACTTTTTGCTTATTCTTTGGAGAAGGTAGCTCTTGAATTGCCGTGACCTGTTTTGGGTTTGCTTCGATTCCTCTTGATGTAACTCCAAAGGTGCACTTCGCCGGATTGTGTTTCATCTGATATTCATTCAGAGTTTTGAAGCAACAGGCTAAATGCCCGACATGGTCTTCTGCCCTTAACGACTTCTCTAGCATGTCGTCAATATATACCTTTATGGTTTGCCCGAGTTGATCGGCAAACATTTTGTTTACAAGGCGCTGATAGGTAACTCTAACATTCTTCAGCTCAAATGGCATTACTTTGTAACAGTAAGTGCCTTGCTTTGTGATGAACGATATCTTTTCCACATCGTCAGGATACATTTTGATCTGGTTGTATCCTGAGAAGCCATTCATAAATGAGAGAAGCTCATTCCCGGCTATTGCTTCATTAATTCGGTCAATATTTGGAAATGGGTAGCTGTCCTTTGGACACGCTTTATTGAGATTGGTGAAGTCCACACAAACTCACGACTTTCCTTTCTTTTTTGGGAACTACTACCGGATTGGCCAACCATTCCAGATATTGGACTTCAATGATTGACCCGATTTCAATCAGCTTCTTTACTTCTCCGATCACGGCCTTTGTTCTTTCTGGCCTGAGCTTCCTTCTTTTCTGCTTTATCGGCTTATTAGTCGGATCAACGTTTAGCCTATGACTTGTGATTGCCGGATCAATTCTAGGCATATTGCTTGGTTTCCATGTGAATGTTTCCATGTTCTCTTCGAGGAGACGTATCAACTTTTCCTTGATGGGTTTGCTTAGGTCGATTCCAATGCTTACGCACTTTGTCGGATCGGCCAAGTCGATGTTGACAAGCTCGATAGTTGACTTATCAGGATTCTCAAGAATGGGAGGTTCGGTCAGTACTCTGCTCCCTACTGATGCCGTGATCATGCATGACTTGATTCTTAACTTCACATCAGCGATGAAGCAAGTTCTGGCCATTTTTTGATCGCCCTTAAGTGTGTAGACTCCTTTGTTTGTCGGAATCTTAACGCATTGATGATAGCTCGATGGCATAGTTTTCATCGCGTGTATCCAAGGCGTTCCTAATATCATGTTGTAGATGTGTAGTTTATCTACAACAAGTAGCTTGATGCATCTCATAAGCCCAATAACTCGGATAGATAATTTCACCATTCCGATCATGTTAATTTTGCTTCCATCAAACGCAATCAAGGTTCTGTCTATGGGTTTAAGATGGATGTCTGGCAGTGCCATCTTATCGAGAGTCTCTTGGAAGATGAGATCAACCAAACTCCCAGTATCGGTAAGAATTCGTGAAACATCACAGTTAGCAACTTGGATTTTGACGACTATGGGATCATTGTGTGGGAAGCTAACTCCTTTGACGTCTTCCATGGTGAAAGTGACCACCAAGTCTACAACGTGCATGCATTCCTAGGTGGGCTTCTAGTTGACTGAGGTGACTACTTTTTGCTCATATTTTTTGATTAAGAGAATTGTATTATCACAATATTATAATTCACCCATGATTACACCGACTACAACTCGTGGATTGCTGGATCCATCATTGTTTCCTCCCGGCTTTGGCCGCTTTGCTAATTCAGAAGCGCCAGCCTCTTGGCTTGCTGAACTGAAGGCAACTTCCCATTGTTCAACTTCTTTCTACTTCTGTGCTTTATACGTCTGGGTCTCTTCTTCCGGGACCTCCAATTCTCCTTTACTGAATTTCTCAGCGAGGAATTCTTGCAGCTGTTTACACTTTAAGGTCGAATGGCCTGCCTTCTTATGGAAACCATAATATTCGTTCCGATTGTAGGTGTTGTTGAAAAATTTATCGTTGGGGCTTTTGTTCTCCCCGACTCGGAAGGTGGTTACTGAGTTTTCCTTGCCTCTATTATGCTGCATAGGCTCGTAGTGCATCTCCTTTTTGTTCTTTGACTGCCGAATTCAGTTGCACACTTTGGTTTTGTGAGAGGATATGTTTTTCCTCTACATACTCTGCGTGTCTAGCTGCCTTACATAAGGCGTCAGAGATCGTGTTAGGCCTGTTAACGAAAAGGTCCCACTTTAACACCTCATCGGTCACCATTCCAGTTCTAAAGGCTTTGATTGCTATGTCGTCACTGACCTTAGCCTTCATCAGTATCTTTTAAAAGCGTCCGAGATATGACTTCAGAGGTTCATCAAAGCCTTGTCTCAAAGATCTCAGTTCAGCGGTTGAGGTGTCCTAGTTGACAAACAGAGCGTATTGCTTCATAAACAACTTGGCAAGTGGGTTGAATCTTTGGTGAACCATACCAAGGTGTCCCCGGTTAAGTTTTCCGCGAAATGCTGGCAGTAGGCCACGTCTTCATTCTCTATGGTGTATTTGGTACCGTTCATCATGACGTGGAAAGCGCTCATAAACTCTATGGGATCCGAGTTTCCATCTTAAGAGGGGCATCAAAGTTGCAGCCCTCTGTTTACCGAGACTTTCTACAGTCTCAGTGCAAATGGCAAATTTTGCGCCTGAGCTAGGATCCTTCATATCTCGGGTGCCACGCTAGTAGCTTGATGGAATTTGACTTGATGTCATCCATCAACTTTAATACGGTGGCAGCATCCAAGGTCACCTGGCTTTGCTATTTTGTTGTGTTTGGTACGGTAGAGTGATCTTGTACCAAAGTGACGACTGGTTATGGACTTGGAAAGTCCCGGAATAGTGTTCACTAAACACTAGCCAATGCCTCCACGCATAGTCTGCTGACTTGAGTAGTTGGAAGACTACTCTCATTCAAGCGAGATTCGAGACGATCGAACCTCTCAACGTTTCTTCGATCAGAAGCTTCCTGCTGTGTGATCAGGTTACACACTGAAGTCTCGAGTGTCGGTGACCTCGGTGGTGGCAGTGGAAGGTCTTCATCCTCCCGAGTTTCCTGTTGACTCTCTTTCTGAGTCTGAGTTGTATCCATTGTCGGTCCGTCCGCTGGATTGGTGTGTTCCTGAGAGAGAGGTTCCCTCCTTTCTGGTGAGCTGATGGTGAGTTCTCCGTCTACCATGTTCTCAATCTCAGAGTTTTCTCTTACCTTTGTGAAGATGTCCTTCGCTATCTTCCCCACAGATAGCGCTAACTGTTGGAATCGGGTTTAGCGCAAGGAGTACTAAAACGGTGGTTCCTGATTAATAGAGTAGGAAAGAATGGGCAAGGACACTTGTGGGTTTGAACGGGGGTAAGAGCTTAGTTAACTGAGTAAATAAGACAGGTGAAGGTCGAATTGGTGTTCTTATTAAACTTCGAATGTCCAAAAAGAAGATCCTCCTTCCGGAGGGATTGTGCCTCTATTTATAGTTTATAGATGTGGTTTACATGTGTAGAAAATAAAGGAAGATTTAGAAATCTTGGTTATAAGACTGAACCAGTTAAGATCCATGTTAGATTTGCGGAATTTTTCCATATCGGAACATGAAAACTTCCATTTATTGTATGCTGATGTGTCATCCGACTTCCCTTCAGGTTCGTGGAACCTTCTGAGACGAGACAATTTGCCAATTTGAATATCTTATCCAAGTTGAAGACTTAGTGCTTGCAACCGGGTTATTCTTTTATATTGGACCCATTATTTTTTGATGAACCGAAGTAGGATCTCAAATCCACCTCCAACACTAATGATATAGAATATAATATGATTGTGTTTTATAAAGACACACATTCTCTTCCATGAACACTATTGGTTCATTTAACTTTAAAAATAGTTTAATTTATAAAAGTTCAAAACATGACATATAAATTTATTTTTAGCAAAATTTTAAAGTTAAAAATTATAAAAAGAAAAATAAAATGCGATCATATGAAGATGGCGAAGATATTGACAAATGACAACGAATATCAAAGAGACGAAAAGAAAAAGAAACTACATTAATCATTAATAAGGATTAAAAGAAATTTGTCAGAAAGATAATTTTGTTACTAAGATATACTCCCTCTCTTTCTTAAAGAATATCATTCTTGACACTTTTTAAGAAACAGAAGGAGTACTATTATACACACAACACTATTCTTATAGTGATTTAATTACGATTGATGCATAGAAGTTATAAATATTCAGTACAATTCTCAAGATTATTACGTTTTCACTCCGTTTTATAATAAGTGTTATTTTAGGATTTTTTCGTTTAAAGATAAGTGCTATTTTAAAATTGTTTTTTTGTTCAAAATAAATGTCATTTTTAATTTACGATGTAACTTTTAACATAAATTGTCTAGTTTTACCTTATTATTAACCAATAAAAAAAATGTCAAGAGTCAATTAGTTTTTAGAAGTATAATATAATTTTAATATATTTTCTTAATTTGTGTGAAAAATGTTAAAACAATATTTATTATAAAACAAACAGAAGAAATAATTATGTATTTTACAATAACATTATTATCCAACGTGTTGAGGATAAGGTTGGAGAAAGTTTCCCAACTATAGAGTAATGAGAACAAACAATTTTACGGTACAATTCCATATGTTCTCTTTTTTTTTTTTGTAAAATGGCTTTCAATAATAATTAAAGGAGTTTGTTACATGGAATTAAAATTAGAACCAGAATCAGCAAAAAGAGAGGGGGAGTGAGGATACATTCACTAATCGTTCCAGACAAGGAACAGCAAATCAATGCAAAGACCAAAGATTGGTTAGAGGAGCCCCACAACTGAAACCCAGATTGGAGAGAGCCAAAGCTTTGTTCCTTAGTGTACGAACAATTTTTCTATTCACAACCTCGGTTGGACGTGTCAGACCTTCATGTAGACGTCTATTACGTTCGAGCCAAATGTTAGTGACACAAGCTTGCCAAGCTTGGAGCACCGCCTGAGAGTTTGACGTGTTAGAAGATGCGAGGGAAAGCCACTGAATAATATCGTTCCATTGAAGAGGATATGTTTGAATGGAGAGCTTGGACATGAGAGATCTCCACAAAGTTTCTGAGTATTTGCAAAGGAAAAATAAATGATCCCTTGATTCGTTTTCCAAACCACATAATAGACATGTAGGTTCGTAGTCTAGACCCCAAGAAATCAATCTATCAAGAGTGGGTTTTCTATTTAAAATAAACAGCCAAACTGTAGTAGCATGATTTGGAATCATTACCTTGTGCCATACTAATCGATGCCACATGACCTCAGGAAGGGGAGTTCTTATGGCAGACCAGATTGCTTTGGAGTTAAAAGAGTGATGCCTTTTATCATCAATTGACCAAACAACTTGGTCAGACTCATTCTTGAATGTAATAGTCGAAACAAAGGAGAGCAAAAGAAGTTGTTTGTCATTTCTGGCAGCAGGAAGGCTCCATCCCTGTTCTGAAACACTTCACAAACTAAGGCATCAGATGAAATTCCCCATAGAGAAGCACCTTGGTCCTTAAAAAATATATTCAATTGTCCAAAAGGTGACCACGGGTCCCACCAAAAGAAGGTTGTGTCGCCATTCGCAATTTGTATGCTTAAAAACTTAAGAGCATGAGCTCTCAGTTTTAAAATCTTCCGAAACATCCAAGAGTATGTCGTGTTGTTTTCGTTTAGCGACCAAAAACTTTTCCTCCCCAAATATCTATTTTTTATCCAAGCAACCCATATTGATCTCTCTCTAAAGAACAGCATCCATAGTAATTTCAGCCCACAAGTATCCATCCAAGAGGAGATAGAACGTAACCCCAAACCACCCTCAGATTTAGGAGTACAAACCTTATGCCAAGCCACACAATTTCCTGCTGATTTATCGAGACATCCATGCCACAGAAAAGAGCTTGATAAGCTATTAATGAGTTTGATTACCTTCTTAGGAAGGAAGAATGCTGACGTCCAGAATCCAATAATTCCTGAAATCACAGAGGACAGAAGGCACAATCTCCCCGCCAAGCTAAGGTGACGATGCATCCAACCATTCATTTTGCACCTTATCTTAGAAATCAATGTGTCACAGTCTGCCACTGAGAGTCTCTTGGAGCACAGTGGAAGTCCTAAATAACGTATAGGCAAAGAGCTAGAAGAGAGGGAAAACTTGTCTTCAATAGTATGCAATGCCGTATCAGACAATCCAGAGCTGAACATCGAGGTCTTTGAGATGTTGATTGAGAGGCCTGACATTCTTTCAAATTGTGAAAGGATAGTGAAGACTCCTGCCAAAGAAGAGACAGTACCTTTCGTGAAGATCAGAAGATCATCCGCGAAAGAGAGGTGGGTTAGTTGCATATCCTCACATCCCAGATGATATTTGAAAATATTGTCCCTCGCTGCCCTATTTAACATGAGGCTGAGCACGTTCATTGCCAACACAAACAGTGTCGGAGAGAGTGGGTCGCCTTGACGTAACCCGGATCTTCCTTTAAAATATCCAGTAGTGACTCCATTCATACTTACTGAGTAATGCGGCGTGGTTATACATGCCCGAATCCAAGAAATGAACTGAGCAGGGACCTTGTAAGCTGAAAGGGTAGCTAACACAAAATCCCATCTAATGGAGTCAAAAGCTTTTGAAATGTCCACCTTAAGAGTAATACGAGGTGTTAGAGATTTCTTGTGGTATCCATGTAGAACCTCAGAAGCCAAAAGCACATTTTCAAGAAGCAATCTGTCCTTTACAAAAGCTGTTTGGTTTGGGACGATAATCGATGGCAAAATACGCTTTAACTTGTCAGAAAGAATCCTTGAAATTAATTTGTAGACAGTGTTGCAACATGAGATTGGGCGGAAGTCCTTTAGCTCATTTGCCCCTGGCCTCTTTGGGATAAGGACAATAGAGGTAGCATTTAGTGCTGATGGCATGAAACTAGATGAAGAAAACTGCTTTACCCCTGTTACTACATCTGGTCCCACAATGCCCCACACTTCCTTAAAAAACTCAGCTGGTAGACCATCAGGGCCTGGAGTTTTATTCCTTGGCATTGACCACAGAGATTTTTTAATACTATCTGCATCCATTGGAGAGCAGAGAGCTTGAATCTGGAAAGAAGTACACTCTGTGGGGTGAAGCTGGTCCAAAAATAAACCCAGAAAAGGAAGATAAGCCCCTTTTTGAGAGCAGAGAATCCTTGAGAAATGATCTACAGCCATGTTATGCGCTTCCTCTAATGAATCAGTCCTAGACCCATCCAGTTTCATCAAGAATTTTACAGCGTTGTAGGCATTACGAAACTGAGAAATTCGATGGAAAAAACGGGTGTTTGAATCACCCTCTTGAAGCCATTTCACCCTAGATTTCTGTCTGAAATAACTTTCTTCTGCAGCACATAAAGAAACCCAAGCCTCGCGCGCGATCTGCTCATTACTGAAATTTTCTTCAGAAGGATCGTTGAGAGATAGAATTTGAAGGGACTTTACTGTACGTTTTGCCTCCAACACTTTGTTCTCCAAGTCAGTGATATTTTCTTTGGAGAGCAGTTTAAGCGGTCGCTTTAATGTTTTCAACCTGAAACAAAGTTCCTTAAGATCTGATACTTCATTTTCAAATGAGCTCCAAACTCGCTGAACTAGCGGAGTAAAGGAAGGATGAGCAAGGATGAGATTGAAAAGCTTGAATGGTCTAGAACCATAAGAAGGAGGGTGAGAAGACAATTTAATAATGCAGGGGCAGTGATCAGAGAACTCCGGAGGTTCGAAGGAGCAGTGAGATGAGGGGAAAGTGTCTATCCACTTGTCATTTATTAAGCATCTATCTAGCTTTTTGGCCACATGAGCTAGAGAACGATGATTTGACCAAGTGAACAGCGGACTATGACCCGGCATATCAATTAGCTTAAGATCCGATAAACATGCTGCAAAACTTCGCACAGATGTAGTCGAAGATATAATTGAAGGGTTGGAGGTTTCATGAGGGGATAAAATCTCATTGAAATCCCCCCCCCACCAACCAAGGTTTTTCTTCCAGGCTGAACGCAATCGATGTATCCTTTAGAGAAATCCAAAGCTGAGCTCTTTCTTCAACTGAATTTGCCGCGTAGACAGCTGAATAGAAGAAAGATGTACCATCCTCCTTATTCACCTCGCAGGTTATTGATTGAGTGTCCGAGAATAAATGAGTTACTGTTGTAGGATGCTTGTAAATGACCCAAATTTTCCCCAAAGTTGAGTGCTGATAGTTGGAAATGGCTGACCATTCCGGTCCCAAAAAAGACAATATACGATTCTGGTTTGATTCCATAACGTGCGTCTCGAGAAGAGCTCCAAAAAATAGATTATTAGCTCTAAGCCAGTTTGCAAGCAATCTGTGCTTTGCAGTATCCGTGATGCCCCGCACGTTCCAAAAAAATATATCTGACATATTAATAATTAGTTGTGGTGAACACCCTCTAGTGCTAGAGGAACCACACCACCTTTAACAGGTGAAGACTTTGCTATACGCCTACGCTTCTTCTTTGTTTGCTGAGAGGAGGAGGATGATGAATGTGGTGAGGAACCATGAAACAGAGGAACCTCACTTAAAGCTGCAAATCTATTAGGAGAGATGATTGGCTGACCCGAAATTTTTGTAGTTGGCTTACGGTAAGCAACAATAGATAGTTGAGAGGTTGAGGCAATATCCTTTCCTTTAGTTACTTGAGAGGTTGGGGTAGTAACCTTTTTTGTGGGCCCATCAACCACCTTTTTTGGAGGAGAAATCTGCATATTAGATGCTCCACAAGGCTCCTGCGGCATGGTAGTAGGCATCGTTTGCGGAGGATCCGAATTAGATGGAATGAGACTAGAGTCTGAAGGATTTGCCCCTGACTTGGACTCAACCACTGCTGGAGCTTCAGGAGTAGGAGAAGGTTTTGCAGAAGACTTTTTACTACCATTCATTTTTGCACCTTTAGGTTGAGGCTTTGGCGTTGGTTTAGGAGCAGCAGTAGGACATAGACTCGCAATGTGACCAATATTGTTACAAACTTTACACAAAGGGGGAAGCCAAGGGTAGGAGACTTCAATCGATATTACGTTCCCGTCCTCACGTTCAACTTCCACATTGGTCGGTAAGCTCTTGGATAAATCCACAATCACCTTAATATCCGCTGAGTTGATAGTTGTAAAGGGTTTTGCATCAACTATCTCTCCTAAGGGATGAGAAATAAAGCTTAAACCTTCAGATGTGACCAAGTCGAAAGGAATATTGCTCAACTTTGCCCATATAGGTGCTTTTTGAAGAGAGGAAGGGTCCAAGCTATACGAAGCCTTCCATTCAGTTACAAAGAAAGGAGAGTTCCCCACCCTCCACAATTCATGCTGAAGAACACGTCTTCTTAAGAAAGCTGACGGTATATGGAACAGAAACGCATTTTGGGAAAGGTTATGGATCGTAACTTTCTTATCTTTTCCCCATAGAAAGTTCAAAACAGCCCAAACTTTCCCATACGAAGGAGCATTTCCGTAAAAAAATTCCCACTATGTAGTCCGAGTGAAGTTTTGCTCCTCTCTCGCAAACCTCATTTGGTACCTTAACCCTCGGTGAACCCTTGTCTGAGACAGAGACTGTAGCGTTAGTCTTCACAAACCGATTCGAATTAGGCAGTCGCTTTGCCCAATTAAACTGAGCTCCAACCAGAGCAGAACCCGAAGGACGAGTGGAGTTAGATTTATCATCTGTCTTCAACACAGTACCAACAAGAGTTGAGTGAGGACCCGAACCAAGAATACCAGATTCATCAGTCAAAGAAGCTTGAGGATTTGCATCCAGAGGAGCGATTAGAGGAGCAGAAGCCTGAGGATTTAAATCCAGAGGAAAAATTGCTGTGACCGGAGAAAAGGGCTTAGGGTTTGAAGAAGGTGTAGGGGGGGACGAAAGCGAGGTAGGTCGAGGGGGTTCTGGGGTTGGAGAGAGGAAGAGGAGATCAGGAGGGGGCGGGGTCGGTGGTGGAGGGTCCGGTGGACCAGACATCGGAGAAAGCGGCGTAAAGAGCAACACACAGAGAAGAGAAGCTATGTTCTCGAGAGAAGAACTTTTTTTGTTTTAGTGAACAAGTTCTTATTTTAAACCTTTTCACTTCCATATGTTCTCATAGGTTTTTTTATATCAGTTACCGATCTGAGAATATTCATTGCATAACATTATGGCAATACTACTTTTTATATATATCGAACTCCAAAGACACCTCTCCTCGAGTGATATAGCTTTCGATTTTGCAGTTGTGAATTTTTTACCACAATTACAGTCACATAGTAGATACAATCACAAAAGAAGTTATAAGATGGATACAACCACAAAAGAGGTTATAAGGATCAAATAATGGAGTTTCAAGAGAATTATAATTGACCGTAGAACCTTGAAGAATTATAGAATATGAAGCTTTATTAAGAACCTCAAAAGCTATTACGTTACTCCTAAGACTTCTCACAATCAAGTCTGGCTACAAATTTTGTCTTATATGGGTATTTATAATACAATCATCAAGGAAATCTCTATATATAATAAAAGCATAACATTAACTTAAATACTGTGTTATATTGTCTG
>OVBA01008515.1:0-12359 GCA_900406435.1 Lepidium aucheri
TTTTATTATTTCACATTTATTTAAAATTCTAAATATATGTCAATTGAACGAACCTAATATTTTTTAATTATTCATTTTGATTTTGGAATATTTCACGTTTTACTATCCAATAAAAATATNAAAATATTAAATAAGTGTTCTCTCTTTAAAAATTCCTACAAATATGAAATATATCTTTTGAGAATTTTACTTATATATAATTTAATATATAAAATATATACAATTGATTAAAACATACCATAAATGGGATATTCTTATCATTGATATAAAATATTTATAGCGAGAAGTTAAAAAACCACAATATATATATAAATTATGTAAAATATTAAAATTAAGGAAAAGTCATTTAAGTAATATACTAAGCAATTATCATATGCATTACATCATATCTTATTATTGTACTCCTAAATAAAATCTTCCTTAAATTTCTTGCATATTCATTCGAGATTCAAATTATAGAATTTTCTATATTTGGAATTCTTAATTAAATACAATAAAATATAATTCAATATATTGTATAATTATATTGTTTTTTTTAATTTCTGAAATATTTCTCATATCTTTCCAATTATTTTTTTTAAAAAAATTTCTGAAATATTTAAAAATTAAATGCAAACGTATATACCATAAAAATGTGAGGATATATTCTTATTTATTCAAGAGGAATTTTAAGAAATATATTTTTTGATATGTCTCCTTTTAAAAAGTGTCTCAAACTTATTTATCTCTTCCAATTTCGAAAGAAAATAGTAAGTTTTGAAAATGGACATGTCAAAAAAGGAATTTTTTAAATCTCCCCTTTATTTAATAACCAATATGAAGACATAAAGGAAAAAAAGAATGAAATTTAAATATTCAGTTTTAATCAATCCATAAAAATACGATTGAGTATCCTATTCTATTTTTTTCTTTTGAGTTATACACTATTTTTTTCTTTTGATTTATACACTATTTTGGTGTATCGAGTTTTTAGTATATATACTGGTAACCAAAATTAGTTTTGTAAAATTAAAAAAAATCTTGAGAATTTTAAATTTCTTATAATAATTCAAAAGTTAATGTAACGTGATAATCAAATTTGTGTAAACTTATTTAATATATATCTATATATGTTGACATACTTTCAACTGATTGGCTCTATAATAAAATTTAAAATTAAATTTATAATATTAAAATATTCAAAAACTCGATACACCAAAACATATTTTAAATTCCTAATATATTTCATTGACAATATTTGAAAGCTATAACTATCAAATATAATTAATTGATATTTCGATATTTAAATCAATCGTTTAATTTTAAGTTTACTAAACATTATAAATTTATGAAAAAATAAACAAACTTTATATTTAAAACCCTGAGTGAACGCGGGTAAAAATCTTAAATAAACACGGATCTAAAATTTTAAAAGAACATGAATTTAGAAATTTAAATGACTAAACCCTAAACCTAAGTCCATTTTTGCAAGTGGTCTTTAGTCCAGTGGCAGGGGTAAGTCCACTAAATGACAGGCGCACTTATAAATCCCGGAATCGAGTCCCGCTGCCTGTATTATGCAGGAATATTGTTGACAAAAAAAATACATCAAAACCTAAATAATAAATATTTAATAAATTTTTTTTATATACATTAAATATGTATACAACTTTTATTGAAAATAATATATTACATATCTTGCTATAAAATACCTATAACAAGAATATATAGTTTAAAAAACAGAGTATATATATGTATATATAATAAAATATTACTTATCCCTATTTAAATTTTAAAATATTGTGTATTAATTGATTTAGAAAAAAACTTCCAATTATAAGAGACATGAATATACCTTAAATTTCTAATATATACATTGATATTATTTGAAAACTATAATTATCGAATATAATTGATTGGATATCCATATTCAAATCAATCATTTAATTGAAAAAATTAAAATAATATATAGTAATAAAATAGAAACAATTCTTAATAAACTTTATTAAACAAAAATATCCGAAACTGATTTAAATTATTCTAAAATAGAAACTCTTTTAATAACTTTTAATATTTTAGAAAATGGTATTTCATGTTTACCAAATATTATAAATTTATAACAAATAAAAAAATTAAATTTAAAATCTTAAATAAACGCGGATGTAAAAATTTAAATGAATACGGGTCTGAAAACCTGAAAGATAATGAGTTTAAAAACCTAAATGACACAAATCAAAAAAATTTATATATGAAAATCATAATGTTGCAAAACCTAAATTCTATATAATTTTTTTTTAAAATGCTATTGATTTTATAGATACTATTAACTTTTATATAAGTACTAGAGATAAAATCTTATATAATACATAAAAAGAGTACATCTATCTGAAAAAACACATTTGGAATACAACCCAAATCATCATTATAATATAAGTATATATACTACAAATTTCAATGAAACCACATATCAAATTTCAATATTTCAAGATTAAACCACATATATAAATGAAACCACATATTAAATTTCGAGATTAATATATGTATAATATGAATTTGTTGATGCATTCAAATATATAAATCAACACATATGATGAATAAACAAAAAATATTTAATTCAAATAAATATAAGTAACTATGTATACACAGAAAATTCATGAAAATCTAATTCCGTGTAATCGCACGGTATTAATAAGATTACTGCTTTCATGCGTTGGTTCTTCTATTTGACCATATTTGTTGGGTGGTTTAACATCTAAATCTTATTTATAAAAGAACTCACTCGAGATTTCTATACACAAATAAACACACATTCGAATCATAATTCAACGTATTTTATTCACAATAAACAAACACGAAAGTTTCACAACATTCGAATTTCTATACACAAATAAACACACATATAAGCATCACAAACCTTGAAGATCCACATTAATGACCAGACTTGAATCTCCCTTTTCAACAACAAACGTTTTCAGGACTTTCTGAGACGAAGTAGTAGTCACTTCAACAGCATAGTTTCCACTATACCCTCTAAACGGAAACGCACCGTTTTGGTCAACATGTCCATTAGCATGAGAGAGCCAAGCTTGTTTCACAGCTAAAAGTCTTTTACCAGCTTCATTAACATCTCCTTCTGCATTCACCAAATGAGAGTTCTCTCTGCTCATGAACAACTCCCAAAATCCCCATAACATTATGCCTTCAACTGCAGGATGCCCAAATGCTTCCCACATCATTACTTCTAAATCATCTGCTCTTATGTGCTCATTGATCGACGAGACATCCAGTTCTGTGAACCATATCGGTAAACCAAGGATTCCTAGTTTGTCTAGAGATGAAGATACCACTGGACCAACCGGACTATCGATATGGCCTTGAATCCCAATTCCTCCTACTTGCGCACCCTTTTCTTGCAGGTCAAGAATGAGTTCCATGTACTTCTCAGGGCAAGATTTTGGGTCACAGCCGTCTTCTACATGATAATCGTTCACGAATAATGTTGCAGATGGGTCTAGTTCGTGCGCGGTCTTGAACATGTTGACTCTTATGTCTTTACCTAGCTTGTCTTGGTAGAATGATCCATGTAACATCTCGTTGTTCACATCGTAGTGTTTGAACTTCCCCTTGTACCTGTTTAGAAGACTGGTTAGGCGGTTTTGGACAGCGTTGTTCAAGTCTGTTTGGTTCATTTTTTGGATCCATTGCTGAACAGTTGCTTGGACTTCCCAGAAGATACAATGTCCTCTGGTTTCTATGTTGTTGCTGCTACACAAGTTTAGCATATCATCTGCGTCTTGGTAATTAAGTTTTCCTTGTTCAGGTTCTGTCCAGTACCATTTCAATTCGTTTCCAAAAACTGCCCAGTTAAAGTTCTTTAAGAAGAAATCGACGAAATCTTCATTATCCATATTTGTTCTGCTTATGCAAGTTCCCACTGGGAAGCTGTTTTTTATCTGTCGAACTCTAACCATAGCTCCAGACAGTTTGCTAGAATCAACACCCGAGAATTTGAGGATAACATCGCGCTTACGGATCTGCACTCGAGATAACAAACTACTATAAAGTTTCATTGTTCTTAACCTAAGAGATTGGAAGCAGAGTCTTTATGTATGTACCTTGTCACATTGTCTTCTCAAATGTTTGATTCTTGCGAGTCGATCGACTGGGAAGATCTGTAAGCCAGCGACCATGAGATCAATACCTGAAGAAGGACCTTGAACATAAACCAAAGCTTTAGACGGCTGCTTCTCAATTCGGAAAGAACCGCCAATTTCATGCCATCTATCATCATTAATCTCTACTTGTCCTCCATTTACCCATTGGCTATCAATACCAAGCGCGACATTAACATTTTGTGGACTATTAATGCCTGAACCAACTTTGACCCATACTGATATCTGGTATGTCAAGAACAGCTTAAGTTTCTCTGTTATAACTTGAGCTGGACCCATCCAAGTCTGTGTTCGGTTAGTCACAAGTATATAGCGGCCACTTAGAGGCTCATGTGGTCCTAGCGAGTCCCTTGCCATCGGTGGAAGGATTCGAGGTGAGCCTTCTGCCACACTTAGCTTGCAGTTCCCTAATGGAAACCAGCCATTGGTCGTATCATCACTTAAGTGGCTGTTTGTGAGTATATTTACTCCAAATGCAGGATTCTACGAGAAAAACAACATCGCAGATTAAGACTTTGATTATTCATTTGCGTGTACATGATATCATAAGCCCTCTTTTTCAAAAGTTTGTTCAACTATAGACGCATAGGCAGAAGCTGACATTTGAACAATCACAAGGATTTTACTGCAGTGAAAATGTGAATTGAATTTCTGGACAAACCTCAAAAGATGGGGGCGGTGAAGGAGGGATTTTCTCGGCGTGCTTCACAGTTAAGCTATTGAGGAGAATATCAGTTCCTGGAGGTGGACCTTCAATGTAAATGACTACTCGTGATGCAGAACCATTGAGGAGGAATTTGCCTTTCAATTGTATCCATTCTTTGTCTGTTGCCTGCCCACTGTTAGTGAAGCAAAAGAGATCTACTTTAGCATTATACCATGATTCAAAAATATGAGAATGTGATACATAAAGCAACTAACTTGGCAATCCCAATGTATTGATCGCGTTGATTTGGATTCTGAACCCATAGAGTAGCTTGTACAGTAGCATTTGTCACATTGTTACCATATATACGAACAATCGCGGTTGCCTCATAGACGCGTTTTCTCTGAACTCTCCCTGAGATCTCTTGCTGAATACCATTCCAGTTTTGCGTCCGTTCTGTAGCTGAAGCAAATGCTTTTCCAGATTCTGGTACTATCTTTCCATCAGCCATTGATTCATGCAATACAACCTTGCAGCTTCTACCAGACCAGTTATTTAGTCCATCTTCAAAGTTTGGATTCACTACAATATTCTCATCTTCAGCACTAACACGCTCTTCTTTTCTTTCCATCTTTACAATCAAATTATTACAAAAGTAAAAATCCCTCAGATTTTCATGGATTGACTTTGCACATGTGTTAAATACAAAACACCTTGAAGTAGTGGAACCATTTGGAACAATATTCCTATTCTAACATGTAGATCTAAGAGCAAACGAGACAACAGTAAAGACCATATGATTGAGTACAAACCTCAGGCTCGTTTTCACAGTGAATGTTAACAGACTGTATGAGGAGATCAATCCCAGCTGAAGGGCCTTCCAAATAGAAAACAACTTTCTCTGGTAAGCTTGGTAACGAGAACATACCTTCTAGTCTTACCCACTTCTCCTTGAAGACACAAGTTCTGCAAATTCAATATCAAATGTTGATCTTTTATCTTCAGTATGCAATTGTATATGTAAGTGAAAGACCTTACTTTGCTATGAACTGATAGTTTGTTGGCGATTGTTGGTTTTCCAGCTTCAATGTAGCCATAACCTCTACCAATCCTTGAACTGGTCCAGAGACAGCAACAGTTGCAGAAACTTTATAAAGATAACAAGATTTCACTCTGTTTGTGATGTCTTGCTCCAAGCCTTGCCATGTTTCTTTCCGGTTAGTGACAACTACATAGCTACCACACTTTGATGGGTTTAAAACACCTTGAAAGGCATTAGACTCGGCGGTGACAACAAAGGCTTCGCAGCAATTCGGATGCCATGAATGCATCCCTGAGGAGAAGTCATGATTCACAATCACATTGGTACAATCAGAACCAATATTTGATGGCACATTGTTGTTATTCTGTTTAGCAGGTTGGTCAAGAAATGATTAAGCAGAGAGAGATCAGATTAAGGATTCAAAAGTATTAACTTAGAAATGAAGAAACTTTGTGTAAAGATGAACAAGACTTGAGTACGACGTAAAGAACATATTGAAAAAAAATCGAAACACTCACTTCTTCATTGTCTTTTCTCGAAATCTCCATGCTTTCTCTCAATTGCTTACAGAACAAAACCAAAAAAGAAAATAAAAAATTCAGACCCAGATCAAATAAAGAGAAATTGGCAAATGGGTTGCATGAAAATCTGAAGCAAACACACAAAGATTCAAACTTTTTTGGTAAAGGAAATAACAAACCAAACCTTGTCTGGGTTTCGAATTCTGCTCTTGTGAATTCTGTTTGAGAAGCAGCAAATCGTGAATCTCTTCATTATATAGACAGTGATTACTGATAGATTCTTCAAATTGATCGCTAGATTTAAGTGAACTCCAAGAAAAATCGGCGGGACCAGCTAACCAACCAAACTCTGTTTTGAAATTTTAATTCTATTTTTTCTTTTTTTTTGTAAACCTCTAAAACCTGAAGAACAGAATAAGCTTTCTGGGTTTTTAATGTAGTCTCCTTGAAGGCTGTGCTCCAAAAAAGACATTTCAAAAATATTTAAATACGGCAAACAAGAATTAAAAATTCTTACAAAATATTATTCAATCACCTTTTTAAAAAAGGTCATATAAATTAGGTGTTATTAGTTTTATTTTATCAATCAAATTATAAATTAGAATTATTATTTATACATCCTTAAGTTTTAAATATAAATTTGTTTCTCTAATAGATTTGAATGGATTTGCTAGTAATAGATTTTCTTTTGAATTTAAATTGTTAAAATTATAATCCAAAATTTAGGTTATGGTCGGGCATCGTGAATCTAATTTCTGGCAAAAAAAAATTGTATTAAATACTCGTTAGAATATAATTAAAATACGGATTTATATAATTTGTTCATACATTAATATCATTACTTGAAATAGTGGTATTAATACTGTATTTTAAAAAGGAGAAGTGTTTTTGATCAACGAGTTGAACATCATTTCTATTGTTTTTTCATTTGAGTTCGACTTTAAGAAACTACATTTGTCCAACGTGATATTATTAGAAATTTGAAAAATTATGAAGAGTTTGGGAGATTAAAAATAAATACTCCCTATGTTTTTTATAGCTGATGTTTCAGATTTTTTATACAGATTAAAAAATTATTGATTATTCAATTTTTTCTAAACAAAATATGTTATATCACAAATTAAAAAAAAATCTAATTAGTCACAAATCAATTTATAGAATTCAAATAGTCAAAAACACTAAAAACACAATAAATTTTGCATAAAATTCTTAAAATATCAACAAAAGTGAAACAAAAAGTTTCTTAAAACATCAACTAATAAAAACAAAGGTAGCAGGTGGCTTTTATCTAGTCATAGGCGGTAAGTATTTAAAGACAAATGCACTTGCACATCCATAAACCGAGTCTTATTGCCTACATTATATATGAACTTGGCTATATGATATGTCTGGATTTTAACGCTTTTTAGGACCATTCTTAGAGTCATTTTTCATCCATATCATAGCATTTGCATCATTCTAGAGTCCTTTTAGGGTCATTTTCATGTTGTGCACTTGCATACCATACATTCTGCATATGGAGCGGATTTAGGTGTTTAAAGGAGCATTTTGGAGCCAAATGGATGCAAGAAACGAGTCAAACAAACTTAGGAAGACTTGAATGAACAAAAAAGCAAAAAGCCAAAGTTTAGATTCCCTCGCACCTCAATCTCGTACTACCAAGGGCGAGGACTGACTGAAGCTGAACCTCTTGGACGCAAAGTACCTGCCTTCTTGAAGAACCTTGCCTCGCACTACCAAGGGCGAGGACTTATGAAGAACCTTGCCTCGCACTATTGCCTTGTGTGCCTCGAGGATGACACAAAGATCTCACCTTTGTGGAGAAGATATTTCACCTCGCAGCCAAGTCTCGACCTTCTACCTTGAGGACCGCCTCAAGGGACACTTGTTGACCACTTTGAGGCGATTTGACCAGGATACTAGGTTTATTTTCACTAAGACTATGAATAGACTCCTAGGCCAAAAACCAATCATATGTTGTTTTTAGCTGAAAAACTCTCTCTATTTTATCTTTATACTTCTTTAAAGTACTCTTTATGATTATTGCTCTATGATTATGCTTTAAGTTTATATGAATTAAGTTTGCTTTGTTCTTCATCATACTCACTGTAATTTTATTTAAGCTTTATTTATGTTTATGCAATCTAGATCTTCCCCACTCCTCCGCCCTCATGCAATGAGGCGTGAGTAGATCCGTTTGGATCTCGAGGATGGGGCGATCGGAGGTGAATCCATTGATTCCTTCGCCGTGCTAGCTATGATCTGAACTCCAATCTCTTCTAGCAAAGCCAAGCTTAATGTTGATCTCTCCCTGATCAGTTGAGATCTGACTTGGGCCATGACCGGAAGCTAATGCTAACGGGATCGGAGACCAAATGCTTTGCTAGTGATGGCTTGATCCGCTGAAGAGAGATCTAGCATGTGGGTCGGTCATTAGACGAGTTGGGCTTAACTTATTGCATCTGGTTCGGCTTGATCGCAGCGAGAGCTGTAATGGATCAGTTGATCCGGATTGGGATCCTCACCGCAAGAACGGGCTGATCTAGTCTAAATCCTGGTCTAGAGATCGCTCAAAGAGTCCGGCAAGTGAGATCAGCGAGTTTATCGCCGACCAACCTCCCTATCCTCTAGATCTTTACCTTTAATTCAGCTTTTATCTTATTTCAATAGTTGTGCTCTGTTTATTATCCATTTCTCTGTTTCAGCAATTTAAATTCTGTTTTATTTTTGTTATTTTGTGTATTTTGTTCTTTGTGCTAGAATTGAAGTTTAGTGAAATATATGGATCTATCATTGTGACAGGATGTTAGATTGACTTGAACTAGGATCTAGTATTAGATAGGTTATTTGTAAGCAATCCCGAGTATTTGGTTCGACAATCCCACCTTACTTACCACTATACTGAATGATTTGATAGAAGAAGCGTAAAAACCCTTTTATCAAATTGGCGCCGTTGCCAAGTCGGAATTTTCTTTTTTCATTTATAGTTTACTAGTCTTAGGATCAAGTTGCGTGTTTACTGCTTACATAACTTGTCTCTGCTTCATACAGCTTGGATCTATAAGGACCAGGCTCCAAACTTATTGACAAGTCGTTGTTTTTGCTGCATTTGTGGGCATTGCAGGTACTCCTCGGAGGCCAAGCTCGAGTGCAGTGCAAAACCAGACTCTACTCAAAGGCTTTACTCGCTGTCTAGCCTCGAGGTTAGGCAACTTTGCCTCCCTCAACTCAACTACTCAACATGGATATTACACTTCCGTCCGAGGGAATAATGGGTATGCTACATGCCATAAAGAGGGGACAACAAGCAGTAGCTGCTGCACTCACACAGAAATTTGCTGAAATTCATGATCCAATTGATTGCACATATCTGAAGCTTGAGAGCCTCAACGCAAGACTTTAGCAAGTTGAATAAATGCAAGAAAATCCACTACCTGCTCTGCATTCTTCCCAGCTCCTCGCCCGTTCCCCTCGCAGCCCAATACAGCGCGGACACTCGATGATCCGAGCTGAAAATAATGATGTTAAGGACAGCATGGTTAAAGAGAGGAAGGGTAGTTTACACAAAGAATACACTGCCCAATATGCCACCTTAGGGAATGACAAAGAGCTTCCTCCACAAGCTGGTATGGTTGCTAACACAAAGGACAGTGTGATTCATGAAGGGGGGAGAAACAAATGCTCAACTCGTCTCCAATAGCTAGCCTTGACACTCCACCTCGCCATACACAAGGCCGAAGCCAGCCTACGAGTGCCGAAAGATCTGCAGCTCCAAGGGATTCAAGCAAGTTGCATACTAAACCCCTTAAACCCCCTCAGGTTCTAATGGTTTAGAGTGGCAAGGCCAGTGATTACTGCAGAAAAATCCTATATTTGAGGAGGTTGTTGATGGGGAGAGCCTTAAAGCCATGTTTTCTTGTAATGAGATAGCAAATCTTCCTCCTAAGGAGTTGACCAAGCCTCCACTATTGGATCCTGGACCTGATATAATCTTGCAACCAATCAAGGTTGTGGATGGTGCAATGGAGTATAAAGTGAAGAGCTCCAAGCGTACCAAGCCATTTGCTAAAGTTAAGCAGCTCCTCTTCTCAAAGCACAAATCAAAGTGGTCAGGGCCTTTCAACATCAAACAGCCCATGCCTTATGGAGCCATTACTTTGGTTACCAAGAAAAGGGAGGACCTTCCAAAAAACGGACAGAAAGTCAAGCTCTTTATGGTTGTTGAAAAAATTATTGAGGAGACTCCAATCCCCCTCTCTAAACTACCCTAAGCCAATTAAGTGTGAAGAGTCGAGCTTGAGACTATAAAAAAGCTCACTTGGGAAGAAGTCCCATGTCTATCCCTTTACTTTTAAAAACTTTTTATTTGTTTTAAGTACTTTGGTTTTTATGTTTAGTTTTTGGAACATTTTTATTTTTCTCTTTATTCTTGGAGTGTGGCATGGTTGTCTTAGTTTCAGGTGAAAATTGGACCATTAACGAGCCAAGTTTTGGCCTCGCATATGGCCCTCGCATGTGTAACCACGAGGAGAGGAAATTTTGGCTAAAAACAACAACCCTCGCAGTTGACAAGCGAGGGTGTGGTGCGAGGAGTGTGTAACTTTTGCCTTGAGTATCACTCAAGGACCTTCTCGTGCCACCAAGAGATAATGAACCACAAGGAGCACACGCGAGGATGGTATCTAGTCTTTATATAAGGTGCCTCGGCCCTGGAACTGCGAGGCCTCACTGCAAGGCACAATGTAATGCATCCAAAAGCCTTGCACAAGGCTCCAAAAAGGCACCACTCTGCTCCTTTCATTATATATATTGCATTCCATTATTAGCCTTGTTGACCTAGGGTTCTCCTCTAAGCTTTCATACACACAAAGGACTGTGTGATTTAAGTTTGGGGGACGGTCCTAGGAGTTACTAACCTTATGTTTTGTGATCTTAGTTTGTGTTTCATGCATATCACTTAGGTTGTAAAAATCTGTTTAGATTTTTCTTTGTTACATTTGGTTGTTGCATTTCATAGCATCTAAGCTATAGAAAAAACCAAAAAAATTTGAAATTTTTTGAAAAGTAAATCCGAAAAAATAGAGTGATCATGTAGTTGCATCTATTTAGCTTTGTCTTTAGATTGCATTCATATAGGATTCATGCATTCGAACTTGTTGTGTGGGAATGATCTTGATGATGGGAAACCTTGTTAAGCTAGCTAGTAACCATTGTGAATTCTCTTGATTGGTAAATAGCTGTTTTAGAAAGTTTTTGGGTGGATCATTCACCTTAGTGAACTTTGCTTGTGTTGTGTTTTGAAAAGGTTTTGTTTGATTCCTTCTAAAACTGAACTTGAACCGCCAATCTAGAGCTTATAGATGCATCAAATACCTTCATTCTTTATGTTTATTATGATCCATTATGTGTATATGGTAAAACCTTCTCAAGTTAAGTGAAAAAAAAATGAAAAAATGAAAGCTGCCCGCCAAACCGAGTAAGTGGTAAAGGTGAAGCGGCTGGAAGGATGCGTAAACCCGTAGCCTTTCATGCACGTGTATATCCGCTGCTTACTCCATATGCGGGATGGTGAAGCAACTTGGAAGGAGGCGTAAATCCATAGTCTTTCATGTTTGTGTAAGCCAACTTTGGAAAAGCTAAAAGGGCATATAAAAAGAGAAAAGGAAAAAAAATAAACAAAGAAAGAAACGAATAAATAAGCGGGCAGCAAAAGAATTAATGAGAGGGAAACTATTTGAGTTGAAAAATTATCATGCTAAGCCTAGGGAAGTTGAACTATGTACTCGTTGATCTCTAGTCTCTTTTGAGGACCGCACCTAAAAGAAATAACGAATTAGACTTGGACCTTTAGAGACCGGCTTAGGTACTAGGAATCTATAGGCTGGGTGCTATTCTTGAGAATGATTATATTGCGGTTTCCAAAATGATAGATCCCACATGTGGATTAGACCCTAGCTTACACAAGTACTCATTGGATTAGATGTTCCCACTTTGTGTGC
>OVBA01008516.1:0-12357 GCA_900406435.1 Lepidium aucheri
TGAAATGCATCTGTGACCATCTCATGCATCCTATCATGCTCTACAACCCCAGGAACCTCATTCTGGTTTACAACATCATGCAAATTGCTCGATTCAGCTAGATTACCTCCAACATTATTATAATTACTACTACTAGCTTCATCATTCTCACCACCACTATAACCTTCCCCATGGTGAAACCAAATGTAATAATGCGGTGTAAACCCTCTATTTAATAAATGATTCCATACAGTTTCAGTTCGGGCAAATTTTATATTCTTGCACTTCCGACAAGGACAGAACATCTTNACCCGTTTATATACTTGTTTATCACCATTCCGGTAGCATCTCTATGCATATACATCCACTTCCGTAGCTCGAATATATCACCACCAAAAGACATTTTTTTTTGAAATTTTTTTCTCTTTTTTTGTGTTGTTTTGGGTTGTGACTTATGAGAAGAGATATCCACCTTATATAGGCAAAAACGATTGCTTAATTGCATATTAGGGACGTTTTTACAACAAATTATATCATACATGTTAAAATGTTGTGCATTTGTCGTAAATAAAAGTTGCTCTAAATTTTGCAACTTAGGGACGATTTTACAACAAAATTTACCAAACATGTTAATACGTTATATTTTCGTCGTAAATTGCCAACTGTTTTACAACGAAAATTTTTGTTGTAAAGTTACAATGTTATTACGACGAAACCATTTTTTTGTCGTAATAGCGTTGCCAACCGATCCCTAAATTCTTTCCTCCCTAAAATGTTGTAAAATTGCGTTGCTAATTTAATGTTTTGTTATAGTGATAAGTCAGCAACATTGAAACTATTACTTACGGTATACTTACCTTGAAGATCAATTTGGCATGCGTTGTCATTGATCTTCTTGATGATCTTGAAAGGACCGTCCATTCTTGGCATCAACTTTGATTTCCTCTCATTTGGGAACCAGTCTTTCCTTAGATGTATCCAAATAGAATCTCCTTCCTTGAAGCTCATTTCTTTATGGCTCTTGTTAGCTTGCTCCGTATAATTCTTTGTCCTTTCTTCAATGATTACTCTTGTTTTCTCATGAATTTGCTTAACAAATTCTACTTTCTTTTGTCCATCCATGGTAAAGTCTCTCACTCAAAGGTAAAGGCATTAGATCCAAAGGAGAGATGGGATTGAACTCATAAACAATTTCAAAAGGTGAAAAATTAGAAGCCGAGTGTACAGAATGATTATATGCGAATTCAACATGAGGCAAACAATCTTCCCAAGTCTTAATATTCTTTCTAACTAGTGTTGTAAGGAGAGTTGACAAAGTTCTATTAACTTCCTCAGTCTTACCATCCGTTTGTGGATGACAAGTAGTGGAGAACATCAACTTAGTTCCTAACCTAGACCACAATGTCTTCCAAAAGTAACTAAGGAACTTAGCATCACGATCGGAAACTATAGTCTTAGGCATTCCATGTAAACGCACAATCTCCCTAAAGAACAAACTAGCAACATTCTTAGCATCATCCATTTTGTGACAAGGAATAAAATGTGCCATTTTAGAGAAATGATCTACTACTACAAAGATTGAATCACGTCCTTGTCTAGTTCTAGACAAACCAGCAACAAATCCATAGATATGTCACGCCACCGATGCAAAGGAAGAGGGAGTGGAGTATACAAACCGTGATGTTGTACCTTAGCCTTAGCCATTTTACAAGTTGGGCACCTAACACAATACCTCTCAGTGTCTCG
Organism: Lepidium aucheri; assembly: GCA_900406435.1. Taxonomy (NCBI): domain Eukaryota; kingdom Viridiplantae; phylum Streptophyta; class Magnoliopsida; order Brassicales; family Brassicaceae; genus Lepidium; species Lepidium aucheri. The sequence goes on from OVBA01008516.1 coordinate 1,726, forward strand.
CTTCATGTGCGGCCAATAAAAGTGCTCTTGCATGATATGCAACGTCTTGGCCACTCCAAAGTATCCCATTAATCCGCCTGCATGAGCTTCCTTGACAAAAAATTCTCTCAAAGAAGAGTTAGGAACACATAATTGATTGTCATAAAATAGAAAACCCTCATGTCTAAAGTATTTGCCGTAAGCAAACTTCTCACTTGATGCATAAGCCTGCTTAAAATCAGAATCATTAGCATAGAGAGACTTAATTTGTTCAAAGCCAAGCAACTTAACTTCAAGAGTAGCGAGTAAAGTAAACCTCCTTGATAATGCGTAGGCAACCACATTATCCTTACCTTTCTTGTATTTGATGACATACGGAAATGTCTCATAAGGTAGTGATACTTCACTGTAATGTTATTAATAGCATGGCAGTCCACACACATCTGCTGTTTGTTATCCTTTTTGGGCAAAAGGAGAACCGGTACAACACATGGACTCATGCTTTCTCTAATGAGTCCCTTATCCAAAAGCTCGCTCACTTGTTTCTCAAGCTCTTTGGTCTCCATTGGGTTGGTTCTATAAGCGGGTTTGTTGGGCAAAGTAGCTCCGGGTATGAAGTCAATTTTGATGCTCAATGCCTCTAAGTGGTGGAAGACCGTGAGGACTTTCTTCCAAGAATATATCCGCATAGTCTTACAAAAGTTTAACAATAATGCTCGGAAGCTCCGGCCTTAAATCATCCAAAGTTAGTAAACTCTCTTTAATCATAATCAAAGCACTAGATTTAGTACTCCCGTTGGATTGATCCTTTGAAGGTGGAGTAATAGAGGCGGCTGTATCCTTTTGCCTTATCAAAATCTGATCCAAATACACCTCATGTGGAGTCATTGATGTGAGAGGTTTCTTCTTTCCGTTAAGCTCAAAACTATGTCTATTTGTGAACCCATCATGAACCACACAGCGATTAGATTGCCAAGGGCGTCCAAGAAGAATGTGACAAGCTTCCATAGGTAACACATCAAAAAGAATCTCATCCTTATACTTGCCAATGCAAATGGGTACACAGACTTGTTTCTTAACCGACATTTCTCCTTCATCATTCAGCCATTATAGCTTATAAGATCGTGGGTGTGCTAGCTCCTTAAGATTAAGCTTCTGAACCATACTCTTACTAGCCACATTAGTGCAACTCCCACCATCAATAATCACACTACAATTCTTTTCCTTAACCATGCATCTTGTATGAAACAAGTTCTCCCATTGCGTTTGATCGAAATCCTTATTAATAACACTAAGATCTCGCATTGTTACAAGTAAAAGACCGTTTAATGGCAGCTCACTATCATCGTCGGTCATCACATCAGACCTCTCATCCTCAGATTCGTACTCTCCATCAGCTCTCAACCAGATGACGCGGTGGTTTGGGCATTCATTCGCATAGTGTCCTAATCCATGACACTTGAAACACTTAACGTCTCTAGCCCTTGAAGTAGACTTTGTTGGCGTTTTAACCTCTTTAGTTTGACTTGGGTGGAGATCCTTAGATGCAGCTGTTTTGTCCTCCACCTTGGCATTTGGTTTGAATTCCTTTTGAAACCCGGTTCTTGATTCCTTAGCATAGCTCATCCGGTTGGAGTTGTAACTTGAGCGTCTACCTTTCCTCTTAAGCTGTTTTTCAAATATCATGGCTTTATGTAGAAGCTCCGCAATATCCTCATAATCACTGATCTTTAAAAGGTCTATAAGTTCATGGTTAAGCCCGCTCAAAAACCTCGACATTGTTGCCTCACTACTTTCTTTAACATCAGCCTGCAACATCAATATCTCCAATTCTTGGTAATAATCTTCTACGCAGACTTCTCAACCTCGTGTGTAGCTCTCTATGATAGTGGCTGAAAACAAACCTCTTCTGGAGTAGTTGCTTCATCTTCTTCCAACTACGGATGGGAAGCTCGTTGTTCTTCTTCCTCGTTGTCGCAAGTTGATCCCACCAACTAAGAGCATAGTCATAGAATTCCGTGGCTGCATAACAGACCTTGCTTTCCTCTGAATAATATTGATAATCTTAATACAAGTTTGATCTTCTTCTCCCACTCAATGTATGCATCCGGATCACTCTTATCGTGTAAAGCGGGAATCTTGAGTTTAAGTCCATTAGGAGCATTGTTTTATTGATTTGCACCAGTTCTAACTCTCCTCCTACTACGGTTGCTACGTTGAGAATGCTCGCTTCCATAATAATCCGTAGAGACGGCCTCATTCTCTGATACATCATGCTCATATCCGGTAAGGATTTTTCCGTAGTGTCTTTTCGACTAGCCTCTCCCATTTCACGTCTTTGATACGGAATGGTATTTTGTTCCTTCCTAAACTTATCAAATATTTGATGCATCATGGTCTTCATGTTGGCTGTGACAGCCTCGATCAACAACTTGTTGTTTGGTGCGACATCGTCAGATTCATTCTCCACCATTTCTTACAACACAACAAGAAGAGAATGCGAGTATTCTATTCGGGAAATAAGAGTCAAATAAAATTTAAATGATCTGCAATCCCCTTGGTCCAAGTTAAATTCAATTCCTAAAGACTACTGACCGAAAATAAATGTGGAATTTAAATTTTTTTTGACCAATCAATTTGGAATGCGAAGGGACAATTTTTTTGTTCAGAAAATTCAGAGGGGTTTTGACACAACCTGTGCTTCAGGTGCCTCTGATACCACTTGAAACGATCATAATGAGGATTAGGATGATCAGGACCACACTCAAATGGTAATAGGACAAAACCGGTGATGCAACTTGCAGACGAATAACCAAAGGTCACGACTCTAAATGATTGAACTTGGTTTCCCAGTGAAAGATAGGAGTCGTGGAGCCAAGCTAAGGCGACACTTGACTCAAAGAAGCCACGAAATGAATGGTCAAAGCGAATGAAGGCAGCGGAATGAAAAGGAAGATGAATGGTCGGAAATGAAAGGTGAATGAATAGAGAATGGATCGAAAAGAACTGCCAAGAGATGTGGAAGGCTCTTAGTCTTCAAACCTCACTAATAATCTGAATATTAAACACTAAAGAACTAGCAAGCTAGTGGAAAACCTCAATGATCAAACCGGCAAATTTTCTTAGAGATAAAAGGTTCGATGAAGATTACAACTAGGATTATAGAGTATTTATAGCCATGGAAATGGGCTGTACTTAAAAAGTCCAAAAACATAATTGGCCAACAAGACATAACTAAAATAAAAGACACAATAAACCCAATTTCTTTACTTAGACGATTTGCTCTTCTCTTCACGGGTTTTAGGAGCATGTTGCCGATAGGGTTATAGTGTAGAGTGTGTGTTACAAACCTCGTTAAAAACCCTATGCTAGAAAACCCAAGGGGACAAAACTAGCAATCAGGGAAAAGAGTGTAAGAACACACACCTCCTATTGACAACCCTTAATCGGACTGAATCACAACCAATGTGGTCGGATAAGCCATAAGACTAAGGTTGCTTGAGGCTTGAAGTAGCATTGTGCTAATAGCCTTCTCAAGTATCTTAGCTTTAGTTCGAGTAATAGGTTCAATGGACAGCTCCAATTCCTGTTGTGCTTCCTCCGGTTCAAGCTCCAAGTTGTCTCCTTGTTCCGACTCATGTTGTTGCTCCATTATCATATCAGTAGCAAATATGTTAAGCAAGAAGAAGAGGATGAAGAGACACAACGGCATAATAAAGAGGCCCGTGGTGTTTGCAGAGCTTTTCTGAGAGGAGAATGTACTCGTGGTGATTCTTGCAAATATTCGCACGATGAAAAAGTAAATGGAAAATTCTCTTCATATATATATATATATATATGCTTGTAGTAGCAATTTATTTGGATGAGACTCTACTTATTTTTGAATCTGATGAGTTTAATAAATATTTGAGAGAAGGAGACATGCTCATTGGTATGACTCAGTCTGTTCTTCTCATTTATTTTCTTTTATGGATTGAGAGCTGCAAACACTGGTTGGGGTCATGAAGAAGATAATGTAGAAACTACAAACTCGAATAATGGTTAAACCAAAACAGAAGCAATAGTCAAAATAAACGATTAAGGTAACAACACAAGCTGAAACAAGTCTTGTTACCTTAGCTCAATAAAAACGCCCATTGTGTACTCGGTTTTTTTGCTTTTTTGAGTCCCAAGATAGAAGTGTATGATTAGACCGTTGAGGTACACCTAAAGTCGGAATCTGCAAAATTTGATCGTCAACTTTACACTCTCAGAATTTTGACTCTAGAGGGGAATTACTCTATGTTTTCGTTCACGAGAAAGGTGTGAGAGGTGGATTTAGAATCGGAACTAACTTAAGGCACATGATTAGGGTTTAGGTGTTCTTTTTGTGCTTCAAAATTTGGCCCAAAAAGAACATGCGTGACTATGGGCCAAAAGTCCACATTCCCCCAAGCCACAAGCCCCAAGCCTTGGCCCCGGCACTGGCACCGGCGCGACAGAGTGGCGGCAGCAACACACGCATGTAGGTGGCTCTCCTCTCTCCTCCATGCTTTCTAAACTACCTTACAAGTGTAATGCTATATATATTCATGCAAGAAAGTTTTTTTGAGCAATGTGGAACTTTTGCATAACTTTACAACTTAAGTTATAAGGCTTTATAGCCCAATTCCTATTTCTCATTCACCTAAAGCCAAGATTGGATCCATTAAGCCTAATGGCTTTAATGTTTAAATTGTTGGCCCAAAAATTGCCCATATGAATAAAAATGACTCTAGACATATGACTGACGACTCGGTAGACTCTACTAACTAGACTTATCTTATAGACTAGACAGACTGATGGACTTTCGAGAGTGTAGACAAAATATACTGTGTCTGAGTAAGTAGCATTTTCAGCTTTGAAGCACTCATTGTTGATATACATCGGGTTTACTTGGCCAGGAGATGAACATGAAGTCTTGAACCACTCGGAAATTTAGTGTAAACCTAGACAATACATATAACCAAACTCACTTTCTAGTAGAACTAAGTTCTCTATTGTGTTAGTTTTGGCCTTGAGCTTTGCCTCGTAATTCATGAGTAAACTTGGAGAGTATAGCCTTACCTTCATTATCCTAGAAACGACTTTTATTTCACACTCACTAGGTGATTTGCCAAACTTTTGGATGTTCAAAAGTAACCTGTAATACTTCAGTTATTAACTAAATATTGGACTCAAATCATTAAAAGTTTTAAACTTATCCTCAATTTTCTACAAGTTGCACTGTTTATCATTTTTAGGATCTAGGTAGAGTCGTAACACTCTCAGTGCAATTTTGAAGATATTTTCTAATTTAGTTGTCCCTTTGTACCTACTTCTTGGGATCTCCACTCATGTAGGTAGGGTTTCCACAAGACATCTTCTTAATTCACAGACTTTAAACCCATTTCTCTTGATGATTTTTCTACTTGATCTTGAGATAGTCCTTTGGTGAAAGGATCTGCTAGATTGTCAGCTGACTTGATGTAATCGATGGTAATTACACCATTTGAGATCAAGTGTCTAATGGTCTTATGTCGTCTCCTTATATAAAGAGATTTTCCATTATAGAGATTATTTTGTGCTCGGGCTATAGCTGACTGACTATCATAATGAATGCGTAGTGCCGTCACAGGTTTCTCCCATATAGGAATGTCTTCCAAAAAGTTACGAAGTCATTCTGCTTCTCCTGCTACTTTGTCTAAAGCTATAAACTCTGACTTCATGGTGGATCAAGCTAACAGAGTTTGTTTGGAAGATTTCCAAGATATTGCTACACCTCCTAGGGTAAAAATTTATCCAGTTGTGGATTTTGAGTTTTTGGAATTGGAAATCTAGTTAGCATTGTTGTATCCTTCTAGTACTTGAGGTTCTCTACCATAGTGCAGCCCATAACTTTTTGTATACTGTATGTAGATCAGTACTCTAGTTATGGCTTTCCAGTGTTTATGTCCTGGATTGTTTGTCTAACAACTTAGTACATTGACTGCATGGGCTAGATCAGGTCGAGTATAATTGGTCGAGTACATAAGAATTCCTATTAAATGTGCGTACTCTATCTGTGACACTACTTCACCTGAATTTTTGGTCAACTGAAGTTGAAAGTCTATAGGAGTTTTCGAAGTTCCACTTGTATAGATCTTGAACCTTCCAAGAATATTTTCAGCATAGTGACCTTGAGAAAGAATGATTCCGTCAGGATTTTGAGTGATTTTAATCCCTAAGATGACAACAGCAAGACCCATGTCTTTCATGACAAACTTATTGTTGAATACGTTCTTAGTCTCTTGGATTACGTCCTTGTTGCTTCCAATAATTAGCATGTCATCTACATATTAGCAGAGCAACACATATGCATCTTGTTTGCTTAATGTAGATACATTTATCACACTCATTTATTTTAAAGCCATTTGACATCATCATATTGTCAATCTTTTCATGCCATTGCTTTGGAGCTTGTTTAAGACCATACAATGACGTAACAAGTCGACAGACTTTGTGTTCTTGTCCTGGAACAACGAACCCTTTAGGTTATTTCATGTAGATTAGCTTCTCTAATTCTCCATTTAGAAAGGCAGTTTTTACATCCATTTGATGAATCTCCAAGTCTCTAAAAGCTGCGATTGATATCAGCATTTTGATAGAGGTTATTCTCTTCACTGTAGAATATATGTCGAAGAAGTCCAGACCTTCTTTTTTTCTGAATCCTTGCACCACGAGTCTAGCCTTATGCTTATCTATTGAGCCATCAGTTTTCAACGTTGTTTTGAAAATCCATTTGCATCCAAGTGCTTTAAATCCTTCAGGGATATAAGTTAACTCGTAAGTATGGTTTTGTATAATAGAGTCCATCAAACTGTTGATGGCTTCTTTCCAGGAGGAAGTGTCTGGTTTAAACATGGCTTCAGCAAAGTTTCTTTGTTCATTTTCAACAAGGAACATTGTCAAAAATATCATCACCGTAAGATTTTTCCTGACGAGTTCTTTTGCTACGTCTAGGTTCATCTTGTTGATCTTCTAAGTTAGACTGAGAAGATCCAGATGTACCAGGCTCATGACTCGTGTCTTCTCTTTCTTCACGAGCTCTCTTAGGATTTTGTTTATCCTTATATGGAAACACGTGCTCAAAGAAAGATGCATTTCTGGATTCCATTACCGTGGTTACATGGATATCAGGTATCTCTGATTTGATAACCAAGAACCTATATGCAGAACTATTATGTGCGTATCGGAGAAAAACACAATCAACAGTTTTTGGTCTGATTGTGACATTTTTAGGAGGAGGTACTGCCACTTTCGCTAAGTACACCCACATTTTGAGGTATTTATACGAAGGTGGAGATCCTTCCCAAAGCTCATAGGGAGTATTTCAGTGACTTTGTGTGGAATTTTGTTGAGGACGTAATTCATGGTAAACAGTGCTTCCCCCCCCCCCCACAAATTATGGGGTAAACCAGATTCCTGTAACATTGCATTCATCATCTCTTTCAGAGTCCGATTTTTCCTTTCCGCTATTCCATTAGAATTCTGGTGAATATAGAGCTATTGTTTGATGTATAATGCCATTTTCTTTGCAAAATGCATTGCAAAGTCCATCATAGTCACCTCCTCTGTTACTTCAGACTATTTTGATAGTGCTGCTGAGTTGATTCTCAACTTCTCGTTTACATTCCTTGAATATTTCCAAGGCTTGATCTTTGCTATGTAAGAGATATACATAACAGTAATTTGTGTGATCACCAATGAACGTTACAAAATACTTTTTTCCTCCTCTAGTTGGCACAAGTTTTAATTCACACAAATCTGTGTGAATTAATCTTAGAAGGTCAGTTGTTCTCTTTGAACTTAGGGTGATAATTTCTAGTGAATTTTGTCTGAGAGCATACTTCACATTTTTCTTTGCTTGTTTTGCTTTTTGGTATTAGGTTCAAGTTTATTAGTCTTTGGACTGATTAATAGTTAACATGACCTAATCATTTGTGCCAAATATCAAAAGACTCAACGAAATAAGCAAATTCATTCTTATTCATTGAAACATCAGAAACTACATCAGAAGAAGTAGAAGCAACAACAACATTATTGGCAACAACATTAGCAATAACATTATTATCTCCAGCTTTAGAAGCAGCAACAGCGGAGGTAGAAGCAGCAGCAGAGACATCTACTCCTTTACGAAGGACAGCTTGAACACACATCTTCAATATCCCGTTCTTCTTGTATGCTTTTCCGACATACACCCCAAACTTAGACAGAATCATGGTCCCTCCAATGTACTTGATTCCAATGCCAACATCATCCATCAGAGTTGCTGAAATCAAGTTTTTTCTCATATTAGGGCAATGCCTCACATTCTTAAGGGTTACTTCTTTCCTAGAGGTGAACTTATGTACCACTGTGTCTGTTCCCAAGACACTTGACTTTGAATCGTTCAACATTTACATCTTGTGTTCTATCAAACTCGGAGTATACGTACTGAACAATGCTCTGTGAGTACAGATGTGATGTGAGGCACAAGTGTCGTAGCCCCATTCTCTAGGGTTGTTTTGCTGGACCATGTTACACGAAGTAACAACTGTGCAAAGATGCTCTTCTGTCAGATTCACTTGGTTTTTCTTTTGCCCTTTGTTCTTGGGCTTGCTAGGACACTCATCAGATTTGTGGCCCAGTTTTCCACAGATGTGACATTTCCCTTTGAAATTTTTCTGCTCAGTGGGCTTGTTCTGCTTCTTGAAACTCGTCGAAGCAATAGGTTTCAGGGAAGACATGGCAACAGCTTTGCCTTTTCCTTTGTCATTTCCCTTGGGTTTGTATTGAACCATGTGAACATCATGTTGATGCAAAGAGACTCACGGTTCCTTTCTTCTATTTGCAGCCAGTTGAGAAGATCTTCAAGATTCATCTTCTTTCGCTTATGCTTCAAGTAGTTCTTGAAGTCATGTCAGCCTGAAGGAAGTTTCTCAATGATGGTGTTTACTGTGAAACGTTCATAGATTGAAATACCCTCATATTCGATCTCTTGACATATCAATTGAAAAGCTTCTACCTATTGCATTACTAGTTTCAAATCCACCATTGTGAAATTCAAAAACTTAGCCACAGCATATTTCTGACAACCAACATCTTCAACCTTGTACTATTTTCCTAAGGTTTCCACAATGTCTTAGACGTTTTGTGATTACAATAGAATTTGAAGAGCTTGTTCTCAAGACGGTTTAAGATCCAGCCTTTACACATGTAATCAGAGTGTTTCCATGCTTCCACAGTATTAAACAACAGTTTATCTGTGTTACCCAAAGGAAGGAATGGCTGATCTTCTTTAACAAAGTTCTCGAGCTAGAGATTTGTCAGAATGAAGTTCATTTTCAGCTGCCACAATTTGAACCCTTGGCCATCAAATTTCTCAGGTACGAGTACATGCAAAGGTACATTAGGCAGTTGGGTTGCAACACTTTAGCCAATTACTGAATGAAGACCTTATCTGAATAAGTTCCGACGTGTCGTGTCTTCAGCCTGATTTTCAATTTGTAAACCATTAAAATATAAACCATCAAGAGGTAGATTGGTATTCTTAGGAACCAAATTTTCCATGTGCATTCAGAATCGATGTCTCGCCAGAAACAAATATCTGAAAATAGTAAACACACTTTATTAGAATAATGGCACTTTAAAATTAATTTAAAATAATTCACAAAATTTATTTAAATTAGTAAATCTTATTTTAAAATAATATATGTAATTATTAAATAAAAACTATGCAGAATTTATTTAAACTTTCAACTCTTGTTTAAATTATAAAACGAAAAAGGAATTTTTAATCAAAATTGGTTCGCGTTCTAACTATTAATCCAAGTGTGGTTATTAAACCATGTGAATGCTTTGACCACGTTTTTGATTATTAAACCAAAAGTGGTTAGCCCAAACCAATCACTATAATATAGTGTAATTGATTTCCATTTTGATTACGATTTGATCGACGATCACATATTGGATTCAGAAATTCAAATCAAATAATGATTCGCAGATTTTCAAAAAACTTGTAAATACCATTACTGATTTTTTTGATAAATTATCTACGGATATCAATGAAGAAACCACAGATACCGTTTATAAACCTTAAACATGCAAAAAATGTTAGTCTAAAGACACAAAACAAAATTGAACTGAATTTAGACAGATTTTAATTTTAATGAAGCAGGCTTCGAAAATTGCAAAAACCTAATCCAAAATTTATAGATCAATTCTAAAAAGGATGGATTTATTGAGTTAAGACTGTAGAATCTATAAACTAGAATAAAAGTAAAAGCAAAACATAAGCAATAATCGAAATTAACGATTAAGGTATCAACACAAAGCTGAGACAAGTTTCGTTACCTTAACTCAATAAACGATTGTTGTGTACTTGGTTTGATTGCATTTTTGAGTCCCTGGATAAAACTATGTGATTAGACCGTTGAGCTACACCAAAGACGGAATCTGCAAACTCTAATCGTCTACTCTACACCCTCAGACTTTCGACCTTAGACGGGAACTTCTCTGTGTTTTCGTTCACAAAAAAGGTGTGAGAGGTGCATTTAGAATCAGAACTAACATAAGGCACACGAGTAGGGTTTAGGTGTTCTTTATGGGCTTCAAAATTTGGTCCAAAAAGAACAC
>OVBA01008517.1:0-12347 GCA_900406435.1 Lepidium aucheri
TGAAATGAAAGACCTAGGCAAGACCAAATTCTGTTTGGGACTACAACTTGATTATGTATCTAATGGATTCCTTGTGCATCAATTAGCATATACTGAAAAAGTACTCAAGAGATTCAATATGGACCAGGCCCATCCATTGACCAGCCCAATGGTTGTTAGAAGCCTCAGATTGGACAGCGATCCATTCGGTCCAAAGAAGGACGATGAAGAAATTCTCGGTCCGGAAGTGTCATACCTTAGTGCCATAAGAGCTTTAATGTACTTGGCTAGTCATACTAGACCAGACATATGTTTTACCGTGAGTCTCCTAGCTCGTTTTAGTTCATGTCCTACTCAAAGGCACTGGAACGGTATCAATCACGTCCTAAGATACTTACAAGGGACTAAGGACTTAGGATTGTTTTACACTAACAATAACACGGATGGATTAGTTGGTTTTGCTGATGCATGTTACTTGTCAGATCCGCACCAAGCTAGGTCACAGACCGAATACGTTTTCACGCATGGAGGAACGGCTATATCTTGGCGATCTATGAAGAAGACAATTGTAGCCACCTCATCCAATCATGTGAAAATATTAGCCATTCACGAAGCCAGCAGAGAATGTGTTTGGTTACGGTCCATGACTCAACATATCTGATCCGATTATGGCATGAAAGAAGATAAGGAGCCAATGGTTATGTTCGAGGATAATGTTGCATGTATTGCTCAACTTAAGGATGGTTACATCAAAGGAGATCGGACAAAGCATATTCTGCCTAAGTTCTTCTTCACCCATGAGTTGCAGAAAGAAAGGAAGGTCAAAGTTCAACAGATCCGATCAAGCGAGAATTCAGCCGACTTGTTCACCAACTCATTGCCAACTTCAACATTCCGGAAGCTCATCCATCAGATCGGAATGCGAAGACTTAAGGATCTACAGTGATGCTCAAATCAGGGGGAGTAGTGCGTGTTGTACTCTTTTTCTTTCACCATGGTTTTATCCCACTGGGTTTTCTTGATAAGGTTTTAATGAGGCAAAATTCCCCAGTGCATTATAGAGATCCTGGTTTAGTGTCAGGCACGGTTATATCATCCAAGGGGGAGTGTTATAAATCATATGGATGGACTCCATAACCAGCCCATTAGATAAAAAACGGTGTTAACCTATTTCCTATTCTATAAGAACTTTACTTATTCATGAGATTGCATTCCCCTATAAATATGAAACTCTTATTCATTAATAAAATATAATTCACTTCTCAATCCACTTAATTTTATAACAAATAGAACAATATAACCAATAAACACCAGATTTTTAAGAAAATAAATATAAAATACTTTTACAAAGAAAATTAGGTTGCACGGTGGCATTGATACCAATACAAAACTGGATTGTTGGAGATTAAGATACAAGGACTAAAACGATGAACATATTAAAAAGAAAAAAACAAAGTACATTGGGTAAAGTTGTATTCCCTACATCATTCCTTGCACTAAAGGTAGTAATTCGATGAACCGTCAAATAACTTAACCGGATCAGATTCTCTTTGTCCGTTACTTTTATAACTATTAAATGATTGAATAATTGTCTTCTTTATACTCCTTCTACTTTTTTATAATTGATGTTTTAGGCATTTCACACATATTAAAAAATTATTTATTTTTTTTATTTTTTTAAACAAAATATAATTTATCATAAATTCCAAAATAATTTAACCAATCACAAATCAATTTGCAGAATTTAAAGAGTCAAAAATACCAAAAATACAATAAATGTTGCATAAAAATCTTAAAACATCAACTAAAAATAAACAATTTTTTTTCTAAAACATCAACTAATAAAGAACGGAGGGAGTATTTTTTGTTTCTATTTTTTGTCTCAGTTCCTATTTGTTTTTATTATTTCTTTTTAAAAAAAATGTAAAATTAAATTCAATCAAAAACCGTCTTTACACATTTGCTTTGCTACTGTTTTATCTTTTCCTACGACATCGAAATTAAAAAAGAAGAGAAAAACAATAAATATTTTAATTCAACGTTGTCTTGTCTCGAACCATACTTCCATGTAAGTGTCACATCTCTTCTCTCATGCGCCTGATGGATGACAACCCGTTTCGGATATTTTTGTCAAGGATCCTAGTGTAACACCCTAAACCCGCAAACTCATGTTCCAATACATTTTAGTAAAGCCTTGGACGGACCTTACACTTATCCAATTCAAGTTCCATATTTCACTAAGTCAAAATTCGATTTCATGAGATGTGACAAGACCAAACAATCATAAATAAATACGGTTCCATTCTTATTAAACTAAATCAAGGTTCAAACATAAATTCAAACTTAAACGATAACTTAACGAAACCCAAATCGGTTCTAGCAACAAGTTCAATTTTAAATAACATAAATAAAATCCCCAACTCCATCCCTAAATCCACCTCCTCTCCCTTCCACCTTGGTCTCGCATCTACTAGCCACTTTCTCGATCATTGGCCAACTCATTACCTACAATCACGCAGATTGAATAAGCAAACGAATTTGCTTAGTGGTTCGGTCATTCCGTCCCACTAGGCTATAACCAGAACAAGCATTCAATAACAAATCAAATAAACCAAAGAACAATCTCAATCTAGGGTTAAAATATCGATTAGCTTAACTACTCGGGTTACTTCCGGATCAGCTAAGTAACATTTCCATTCAATTCATCATTCTTATCAATCACGAACCCTTGGTTATATTCACACACCAAACCCTTGGTTCTTTTCACAATCACGAACCCTTGGTTTTTTTCTCAATCACCGAATCCTTATATTCTATTTTCATAAACGAACTCTCAAGTTCTCATATCTCATTCACGATTTCGATCATAAGGTCCTTCTTTTCACATTCAACCTAACTATTCTAGGGTTCCATTCAACCTATTACCAAACACATATTCTAGGTTAACCTCACGGTCACAAACGCACCTTTGCCTTAGCTTCCTTTCGATTTCTCTTTTCACTATAGGTTTTGATTTGCCTATCCAAGCAAAACCCTCAACACAATTCAGCCTCTTGCTTAGTTCCACAAGATCAATCTCCTTAGCCTCTCTTCGAGCTCTCTCTCTTATCTCTAATTGTGTTGCGGATTCTAACATAAGGAGGATTAANCCTTTTCGTTTTGGCCCTTTAGGCTTTTCAAGGCCTTTCACAAACCAACTTGTTTAAAACCAACACAACATGTCCGAACCTAAGTCATTCATGTCAAAACTCGGTTTGATCGTGTCCGATCCATTCTAAACTCTTCGATCCACTCATTTCATCCGATCCGTACATTGCTGTCCGAACTGACCGCGCGTGTCCGATCTGGGCGGTCCGTGCGGTCCGTTCCGACCATTTCTGTCCGATCCGACCGTACTGTCCGATCCGACCATTCCTGTCCGATCCGACCATGCTGTCCGATCCGACCAATCCTGTCCGATCCGACCAAGCTGTCCGATCCGACCAATCCTGTCCGATCCGACCAAGCTGNNTTTCCAATGCCCTTCCTTAGCTCGACGATACCAAATATCCTTGTTTGGTTCGTCCGTTCGTACCGCACTCACATACCGCACCTAGTGCGTTTGCAGATTTACCGAGTGTGGGTATTACACCTAGTGAATTGAGACAAACTCATACCTCATTTTCCACGCCTTCTTCCATTTCTTTCTTGCCATATCAAGTAAATTACCATTTGGTAGATATACCTAACAAGGGATTTATTGGGAGTCAGACCGGTGTGATGCATCTTACCATCAAAACATGAAACTAACTATATGTTACATAAACACGGAGAAAACGAAAACAAAAGCAAAACCTAACTAAACGTCATAAACACAGAGAAAAAAACGAAATCACACGTTAAACAAAAGTGTAAAAAAATCAAATCTTATACTTCTTCCTCGCGATCTCCTCCTCAAGCTTTCTTCTTCTTTCTTCTTCTTATTCATTACGCTTTGATCTTCTTCATGCTTTCAGTATTATTCCGTAACATGAAAGTGAAATAAAAGTATAAACATATCACAATCTTCCTCTTCTTATTTCTCTTCTTCTTCTCTAACGAGAAAAAAAAAAACTAAATGTATCAAATAACGTAGTTGCAGTAGTTTCTTGTCTAGAAAGCAATCATCATAAATCCAATCGAACTCTGATTTGGGCACCGTTTTATTCTAAGGAATTTTGACCCAAGCTCTATCAATATCTACCAGTTATCTGGTCTTAAGTGCTAACATCAGGTCGTAAACTTACCCTCAACTCTCCATGTCAAAACTGCTTCTCTTTGCTCTTTTTCTTCCCCCATTTCCTGCATTTTCTCTGCAATTTCTTCACTTTATTGATTTCTTTAGCATCAGTTTCACCATGAATTTCTAACTTTCTTTTTTCTTCGTGAGATCTCTTCCCTTGTCCAAAAAAACTTCCAACACTCTTGAGAATCCTTAAACTCTCTTGCTGATACGTTGATATTGTCTTCAAAGAGCTCATAAGTAACTTTTCTCTCCTTCAGACCAAGCATATTTTAGCAACGACCTTCATAGTGACTTTAGCCTTGAGATACATCCTTGGGCATTGCAGCTGATATACGTGAAACACCATCAAGCCGTATCACAAGAACCAACCACAAACAAGCACAACACTTCACAGAATCACCGCTGCAAACTAATATTCATGGCGATTGAGTCATACTTCATCAATGAAAGCATATACTTGTATCTCCTCATCTCTTTGTGCTAGACACAAATACAATAGTCTCCTCTCATCCGTATTCACAATACGACTTTTTGCTCTTACTTCAAAAAACTTCACCAAGAAATTCTATCTGCTTCTCAAGAGCAATTCTCAAGCTTCATCTTGACGGTGGCCAAAAAGCTTCTTCACCATGAACGTTCCCCTTCTAAATTTTACATAATGTGAGAAGCTAACCATTCTGATTCATTCTCATCTTTTGAATCTTCTTCTTCTTTCTCTTACACTTCTTAAACATGGTCATAACATTAGTAATAATAGATATTCTCTGGCTTCAAATCTCTATACAAAAATAAATCTCACGTCACACAAACAATAATAAATGGAATCAGCTTTTCCATCTTCAAATCATCAGACTTTTCTGTCTCCATCATCATTGCTCAACATCTTTTTGTATGTTGTTCATGTTTTCATTTACCCACCATGGAGCTTAATCTTCTAAAACTCCATAAACCCAAAATCTTAATTGACATAAGGATGACGCTGATTTGTCCCAAACGCAGAACCGACAAACTCCTCTTTTTGCTCTAATCTTTTATTTGCAATGGTGAGAAAGTGTAACTTGCTTCTTCGATTGCAAAAACATAGTCTAATCCAGATTTTTAAAAACACGTGACTGCAAATTCTCATCATCTTCCAAGACTCCAACACAGAGTTGCTTGTTGGGAATGTCCTGAAATCATTTGATGGTTTCGAGGATGTCAGAGGAACATCCCAAGATCATTTGTACTCACTCTGTTCGTTGGTTCTAATCGAGATTAGACACGTCATGTGATACTAGGGGTTATAATGGCTTGCTAGAGTCCGCTTATAACCTGTGAGTTTGGAACTCACTGCTAGTACCATATGGTCCTATTAGGTCACACACCTAAGCAATCTGGACTTGCATGAGGACTGGGTTGATCATTGGTGTACATGTGATGTACACTGGAGTTGTTCTGAGAAGTGGCAAAATAAGGTAGGTAGCGATTGCTAGCCTATGGAGGTAGCGATCGCTACCCTATCGGGCTTGATGTTTATTTGGCTCGATAAATCAAATGGGCTTTCTTGTGCGAGGTATATAAGTTATGACCTGCAACACAGATGCCCTAAGCTAAGTTTGCACGTCCCAGCAGCCACCTTTGAGCAACAAGAAGATCCCCAGCTAAAGGTTCTAGCAGGCCACTCTTCTGGATTGTGTGTGTGTGGATACTAGTCGAGGTGCGACACTTGGAGCACTGCTGATCTCGGTTTCTGAGCAAATTACTCTGCTGCACTAACCAAAACTTCAGGTAACATCGAGATCTCTACAGATTCATTACAATTAGTTATTCACTAGATCCAGGGAAATTAGGAATTGTGGATTAGGGTTTTAACAACTACACCAAATTCCATCAGTGGTATCAGAGCCTCTAGTTTACTAGCTGATTTGAATATGTATGCATGTTAAAGTTTGATTAGATCAATAGGAAATTTGATTAATGAGTAAAAACATGCAACAAAATTCATTTTGGTAAAAGAATATGTTGCCCCAGAAGGGGGTAGCGATCACTGGTCGGGAAACGTAGCGATCGTTACCCCTGTGTGTGATGCGGCAAACGGTTCAAGGATTAGGGCTAGTGATCGCTGGTCGGGAGACCTAGTGATCGCTACCCTGGGTCCACCAGAACAGAAATTAGGGTTTTTGATTTCGATTAATCTAGACCGGAAAATTGAGATCGGTTCAATTGGATTGAATCAGACTTTGATTTGGTCCAGTTTAGAGAGATCGGTTAACCCTAAACCGGTTTGGGTCAATTGGAACCAATGGTTGGTTTTGGTTAACCCAAAACGAAGATTGAAACCGGTTTAATTGGATTAAACCGGGTTTTGATTTGGTCCGGTTTAGAGGGGTCGCGATCGCTAGTCTTGGAGACGTAGCGATCGCTACCGTGGTCTGGGTAACGACCGCTAGTCGGGAGACGTAGCGATCGCTACCCCTCCTGGACGTAAATATGAAATTAAACAATTAAGACTTAAAAGACTTTAAAATTGTTAATAATCAGATTGAATGTGCATATGATGCATAATTCAATCTGGACAAATCCGTTCCTCAGAAAACTATCAAGTCATATGATGTCTTTCCAATCTCGTCAACTGTCAAGTCCCGTTTCATCATTCGGTGGGCTAGCAGTGCTAGGTGCCAACTTTTACATGGGAAAGGCAGGTGGTTTTGGTGGGCTTGTAGTGCATGGCACCAGTAACCACGTGGAAGAGAGATTGGTTGACTTGACTGAGCTATCAGGAGTCCTGGGCTCAGGGACATCGGAGTGGAATTGACATTGGATGTCATTCTGCGACAAGAGTCATATTGGATATGATTGGCCCGGAGTTGCCTACCTAATTGGCTGTAAAGCTGAGTCATCAGGAGTCATGGGCTCAGTTTTTCAGCCAAAGCTGGATCTTGGATCATTGTATTCATTTGAGGAATTAAATGTTTGAGTACAATGTAGATTTCTTGTTAAGATTTCTCATTTCCTGAACTTCATAACATGACCCGGATTTTGTTTTAATTGATTCAGCCATGAACAAACCTCACCATGAAGCTTTCTCTCTCCATGCCGTTCTTGAAAAGGATATGTTGAATGGTTCAAACTTCCTTGATTGGTATCGGAATTTGAGAATTGTTCTCAGACAGGAGAAAAAGGGTTATGTCCTTGAGAAAGTTCTCCCTGAAAAACTAGCTCCCAATGCGTCACATGCAGTAAGAGATGCTTGGAATAAGCACTATGATGATGTGGTGGATGTGAGTCGTCTCATGAAGGCTACCATGAACTCAGAATTGCGGGAGCAATTTGAGAACATGGAGTCGCCTATTGAGATGATCATTGGCCTGAAAAGTATGTTTCAGGGGCAGGCACGAATTGAGAAATTCCAAACGGTTATATCTCTAATTCGGTGTAAGCTACCAAAGGATGGTTCAGTTAGTAGTCATGTCATGAAGATGATGTGTTATATCGATAACCTGACTAGACTGAACTGTCCTATTAGCCAAGAGTTGGCTACTGACATCATTCTGAAGTCACTATCGTCAAGCTATGATCGATTTGTAAAGAGTTACAATACGAATGGCTTGACGAAGACGTTGACTGAATTGCATAGCATGCTCAAGTTTTTCGAGACTGACATCAAGAAGCGCAGAGACAAGGCTGATCCAATTTTGAATCGAGAGAGGTCTAGATCGTCTGCCGAGTCCAGGACAGGACCTTCTGATGTTATGAGATGTAAATACTGCTTGTTGAGTGGGCATTGGAAGAGGGACTGCAAGAAATTCCTGGAAGATCTGAAAGAGCTCGAGAAGATGTATGAGACTTCTTCTGTTCCAGGTATTTTTGTTATAACATCAAGCTTTATTTTGGTATTGGATACCGGCTATGGGACTGATATTTGGCTTAATATGCAGTGCCTATGGAAGAATAGAACGTTGAAGAGGATGCAAATGGACATGCGCGCTGGAAATGAGCAAGGTTTGCTGCATTAGCGTAGAAAAATTATCGTTTGTATCTGCCCTTGGGTTTTTGGTTTTAGAATTAATTAACTGCTACCATGTAACTGCTTAGAGCAGAGATATTATTTCACTCCTTGTAAAGGATTTTATTTTTGATTAAAGACAATAGTTGTTCTTTTAATCGAAATAATATTGGTAATGGCAGCACCCTATTGTTTAGTAGGTTCTATATTCTAAACAAACTTCAACCCGAATATAACATTAATACCAAGCGGTTTAAGTATGATGACTTGACCAGCTCTTCTCTAGCATTTTCAGATGCGCCATATAAACAACGAATGGATTCAGAAGTTCCATGGAATGGACTTCATACTCATTTGATTGTGAATCACCTGAGAAATTTAAATCATGTTTTATTGGACAAAGTGACATGGGCTGCTTTTAATGTGACATTGAAAGGGCCACTGGCTTATTGGGCCTTACACATAGTGATGTGTGCAGACCGATGAGCATAAATGCTAGAGGAAATCTCTGATACTTCATGTAATTCACTTATGGTTTCAGTAGATATGGTGATATCTATTAGATGAAACATGAGTAGGAATTCTTTGAAATGTTCAATGAATTCCAGAATGAAGTACAGAATGAACTTGGCAAGAGTATAAGACCCACTCGATTGGATCGAGATGGTGAGTACTTAAGGCAAGAGTTAAGTGATCATCTGAGAGATTGTGGAATTGTTTCAGAATTCACTCTTTTGGAACACCCCAGTAAAGGTGTGTCCAAGAGGAGAAGTTGAATCTTACTGGATATGATTTGATGAGTCACACAGATCTTTCATTAACTTTGAGGAGTATGCTCTAAAATTTATGTGTTTACGCTTAATAAGGGTGTTGTCAAAATCAGTTGAAAGGACACCACATGTATTGTGGATTGGAATGGTTCCAAGTTTGTCCTTGCTGAAGATTTGGGATTGTGAAGCTTGTGTCAAGCTAAGATTTGAACCCAAGTCAGATAATTGCTACTTGTTGGTTTTCTTAAGAAAATCAAAGGATGGTTACTTTTACAACCGATCTGAGAACAACGGTGTTTGTTGACTCGGAACTGTGTTTTTTTGTGAGAGAGTTTTCTTTCCAAGAGGAACAGTGGGAGTAAAAGTACAACTCGAAGAAATTTGAATGCCACAGGAGGGTGCTCTTGCCTTGGAGGTAGAGTAGTAAGTGGATCTACAAATAATTGTTGAGCCCACACCTGTGGCACATCCATTTCGCAGATTTGTATAGATTTCTCGTGACTCACTGTCAAGATCTATTTTGCTTTTCTGTGGGCTTGCAGTGCAAGGTACCGAAAGTGACATGAGTAAGACAGATGTATTTTGGGCTATGAGCCAAAGCTCACCCAAAGTTACCATATTTGAGAATGACGAATTTGCGAATCACGAAGAGCGTGATGGGCCCGGACTCTGAAAAATGGTTAAAAAGCCACGGAATCCAAAATGGGATCCATGTCCCAGAACCAGGTCTGGTTGCTGGTCAATTTACCTGATGGTGCAAAAGCCATTGAGTGTGAATGGATTTTCGAGATAAGAATCGACATGGATGTCTATGATCAGATTTACAAAGCTAGGTTGGTGGATAAAGTTTTCAAGCAAATTCATGGTGTTGACTATGAAGAAACCTAATCCCCAGTCGCTATGCTTGAAGTCTGTTTGGATTATCCTAGCAAATGTCGTACTTTATGGTTATAAGGTTTGGCAGAAGGATATGGTAACGTCTTCCTGAATGTGTTCCTGGAAGAAGGTGTGTATGCGACACATCTGAAAGTTACAGGATCCTGAGTACGCTGGGAAGGTGTGCAAGCTTCATTGATCCATTTATGGATTAAAGCAAGCATCTCGGAGTTGGAATCTTCATTTTGATAAAGAGGTCAAAGGTTTGACTTCATCATAAACTAAGAAGAACTATGCGTTTACTAGAAGATTAGTGGGAGCATAGCCACATTTCTTGCATTGTATGTAGTTGACACACACCTTCTCGGAAATGATGCTTCGATGCCTTAGTCTGAGAAGACTTGGATCGGAAGTTGTTTTTTGATGAAAGACATGAGAAAAGCCACTTGTGCTCTTGGAATATGGATCTATAGAGATAGATTAAGCAGGCTAATCTAGATGTGTAGAGATGCTTATAGTGATAAGGTATTACACATATTTAGCATGGCTGATTCCAAGAAAGGGTTTTGCCAACACCTATGAGGGGTGTGAGGCATTGCTCGTGACAAGAACGATGTTTGAGGGTGGTGTTGATGGACACCTACGAGGGTGTGGCATGACACCATGGGCGAATCGAAATGCACATGGTGATATGTGTGATTTAATTAATGGTTAATTAAACAGTGAATTAGGTTATTGTAAGTGGTACAATATATTGGATATATGGCATAACCTAATTCATAGATTGAACTTCTCCCACGGCCTAAGCATGATGGATGTCAAACCGCCTTCCTGAATGGAATTCTGGAAGAGGATGTACATTGTACATCCTAACGGTTTTGTCGATTCAGAGAATGCTAGGATAGGCAGTGAGATCAAAATGTGATCTTAATTCTAGTGGGAGTAGTTGTCTGATGTTATGATGTTCAGGTGAACATACCTTTGGGTGTGTTATATTGTTCACCTGACATTGAATAATAAGTCTTCAATTTATGTCATTCTTATGAGGTCATCAAATATGTGATTTGGTCATGAAACCCTATAAGTGAGATGACATAAATAAAG
Organism: Lepidium aucheri; assembly: GCA_900406435.1. Taxonomy (NCBI): domain Eukaryota; kingdom Viridiplantae; phylum Streptophyta; class Magnoliopsida; order Brassicales; family Brassicaceae; genus Lepidium; species Lepidium aucheri. The sequence continues at coordinate 10,979 of OVBA01008517.1, forward strand.
GAGTCCCTAGTCGAGGTCATCAACGTGAGACACTGATGGACGCAACAGACTAATATGTGAGGAGACTGGATGACCAAGTTTCATGGGTCATAGATTAGAGTTATCATAATCAATTACATTGATGGGTGTTAGGGAACACGCATCGGACATGACCCGTATGAGAACTCTTTCAAAAAGTAATACGAAAGTCATAAGAGGTTCTCATTACGACTATAGAGTATAGTCCTTGTACCTAAGTTCATCATGCTTTGTACATATGAATTGGTCTGCTTTAATAATGTCAAACACCATTCCGCAACTGGTGGTTATAACGACATTTATTGGGCACATCATGAAGTATGTGAGGGACAGGGATGGAACAAGATGGGTTTTGTCAGCCCTGTATTACGGGAACAAAATATCTCTAGGCCTATCGCTGATTTGATACACAGAAAATGCGTGACCGCGCTCAAACGAGTTGAATGTCAGTCGTTTGAATTGGATCAGTATAAATCAGAGTCCGATAAAAATGATCTAGTGTGAATTAAGGATGCCAAGTCTTGCCTTAAGCTGGATCGGGATATAAGTGACAAAGGGATTATGGGAATAGTTGATTCTAGTACAAGTGGGAGATTGTTGGGAATGTCCTGAAATCATTGGATAGTTTCGGGGATGTCAGAGGAACATCTCAAGATCATTTGTACTCACTCTGTTCGTTGGTTCTAATCGAGATTAGACACGTCATGTGATACTAGGGGTTATAATGGCTTGCCAGAGTCCGCTTATAACCTGTGAGTTTGGAACTCACTGCTAGTACCATATGATCCTATTGGGTCACACACCTAAGCAATCTGGACTTGCATAAGGACTGGGTTGATCATTGGTGTACATGTGATGTACACTAGAGTTGTTCTGATAAGTGGCAAAATAAGGTAGGTAGCGATTGCTAGCCTATGGAGGTAGCGATCACTATCCTATCGGGCCACATGTTTATTTGGCTTGATAAATCAAATGGGCTTTTTTGTGCGAGATATATAAGTTATGACCTACGATACATATGCCCTAAGCTAAGTTTGCACGTCCCAGCAGCCACCTTTGAGCAACAAGAAGATCCCCAGCTAAAGGTTCTAGCAGACCACTCTTTCGGATTGTGTGTGTGTGGATACTGGTAGAGGTGCGACACTTGGAGCACTGCTGATCTCGGTTCCTGAGCCAATTACTCCGCTACACTAACCGAAATTAGGTAACATCGAGATCTCTACAGATTCATTACAATTAGCTATTCACTAGATCCAGGGCAATTAGGAATTGTGGATTAGGATTTTAATCGGATTAAAACTAGGGTGAATTACTAGAATAGTCTTTTTTCATCCTATATTGACCACAATAG
>OVBA01008518.1:0-12347 GCA_900406435.1 Lepidium aucheri
AATCGTGAAATTAGGTTTCTTCGAAGGGCATCGATCGATCGATCCTTGTGTATCGATCGTCGGATATTGAGTCGATCTCTCAGAAGCTAAGTCGTTCTTCAGATCGTGCGCATATTCCTTGTTAAAGCTCTGATCGATCAATCTTTGTGATGACCGATCGATCNTACCAGAAAATGCTTCAAACTTCTCCAAAGTCCATCTTCAACCATGATTCCAACTCTGAACGTTTTTGACCTGAAATCTCAATAAAACACAGACAAATTCCCTAAATATAGCCGTAATAATGAGCTCAAACCGACAAAATATGAGGAACATCATTAGTTTGTAACAAGTAGGCTCGACCTTGATCTTGAGTGGAATAGCTCGGCTTGACCTCGGGTTCTAGTGGAATTTCTTGGCTCGACATGAGGCTCTAGGCGGATGGCAGACTCGACTAGAGGTTACAAATAGACTGTATACTCGACCAGAGGCTCCAGGTGGATGGCATACTCGATTAAAGGCTCCAGGCGGATGCTAGACTCGACCAGAGGCTCTAGCTGGACTATAAACTCGACCAGAGGCTCCAATTGGATTGCAGACTTGACCCTAAATGCGTTCCAATGCTCCTATTGCTGCTTCAAAGCTGTTCATTCATTCCTAGAGTCTCCACAACGTCCAGAATACTCCAATCTGTGCTCTCCAAGTACCTGAAATCTCCTCCAATGAAATATGTGTGCTATGCAAGTGCAGAATATGCAGATGAAGCTATTTAGACTTGAAAATGGTGAATATATAGTAGATATGTATGCAAGAACCACAAAATGAGACTCTTAAAATATGCTAAAACGTAGACATATCAGCCAAAAGTAGCATCCTTTATTTCACCACGAGTTACTCGACAAGTAAGATTGCGATTCATTGTTTCTGTGACTCTAGGCTCTATATTCGAAATTTACTCATTCACTTCTGAAGAGTTTGAAGAGTTAAAGAGTTTGCAAAAGCAGTTTACAGCTACTTCACCCTTAGAGCTTTCCGCAATTAGTTCAATCTTAGCATTAGTTAGAAGTACGCGAATAGAATTCTTAATTCGTTTATTCTGGACACTTCCATGAAAAAACTTCGAATCGCATGCCTCCTTGCCTTTACTCTTCCAGTACGCTTATTCATCTTGATATGCATGAATTAATTCAGTCTTAAAAGCACATATCATACGACGATAGGGATGTTGCTTGCATTCTTCACATTCAATAACTTCTTTGAGTATTCAAATTTTCTTCTTAGAATTATGTTCAAAAGAACGCCTACACTTAGACAAAGCCTTACGGTAGTCTGCAATCTTTTCTAATACCAAGCCATGAAGATCTTGAGAACCATTAGTCCAAACTCTAATAATCACATCTCTTGCCTCAGCTTTTGACTTCCAATGAGAATCAAATATAAACCAACCTAACTTAGGTGTGAACTCACTAGCGAGTCGAAGAAGAAGTAGTCTATGATTTAAACCTATTCGATCAAGGTATTCATAACAAGAGGTGGGAAGAAGCACAAGTCAATCTGCATTAGCTAAAGCATGATCCAGTCTACACTGAAAATAAGACCCACATCGCATACCAGACCACGAAACTTTGTTCCCAGTGAAAACTAACTCATTTAATGGCAATCTGCAATCTTATCCTGAATTCTTAAGAAGAGTTAATAAGTCTTAAAGGCCACCGAATTTCTCCGAGTTATCAAACAATTCATTTGGGTCCCCAATTACAAGTCAAGCTCCTTGCCTATTGCCACCAATATCCTTCACTTATCCCACACACTTTGTCATAAATTTCTTGAAGGCTCGCCATACACAAAATTAATGTAAAAGCACAAAGAGTTGAGGGTTACCCTAACGTCAATAATGTTTTTATTCGAGAACACTATAACAACAAGATAAGATGCCTTCCACATAAGTGCCAAACCACCACTAAGACCATCTGGCTTAACAATATGATGTTGTCATTACTAAACAATCTTTGAAGACTTGAGACCCAAACAATGGAGTTTTTAGTCTCCATTAAGAATATAAAATCAAAGACGTGCTCTCTTCGCAAATCCCTCAAAAAAAGGACTGTGAGGTCTTTCCAAATCTCTTTACAATTCTAGCTCAATATGCTCAGTGGTGCGTCAGCGGTTCCTCACTCAAAACTACCTCCGAATTGAATTGCTTTGCAGCTTGTGTTTTACCCTCTAACTCATCTTTATCACCAACCTTCCTCTTAGGCGTAGACTCAACTTTGTTTTTGAGTGATGGTTTAGCTTTCTACACAAATGTTGTCTTTTGTCTTGTAAGTTGTCGTTTCCACTTACTTGGCATTTTCCTGAAATGAGTAGCTACAGATTGAACCCAAAAACTTCCAACACAACTAGAACCAGTGTGGAAAACCATACAGTTGACCCCCGAAGAACCCTCAAAGGCGAAGATAAAGGCTGCTTGCGAGACAAACTTTCCTTGTGACATTCACTAGCCGCATTGAAAGATGCAACAAGGAGTTTAGCGGCAGGCCGAGGAGCAACTTCTTAGGTCTGAGAGTCAAAGACATGACCCACCCCCTCTCAAGATCGGAGGTTATTAATGACGGAGCTTCAAAGCTCAAATGATAGTTTTGATCCACAACATCACCATCCGTGTTCCACATTTTCCTCCTCACCTGATCAATGTTCCAAAGAAATCCTGCTCCCATTCCAACCTGATCAATGTTCCAAAGCTCAAAAGAAATCCTGCTCCCATCATCTCTTCCAAATCGATGTTCCAATAGAATTTTCTAAATTGGTTCTGAAGATCTTTTAGAACCCACCGTAGCATTAGAATGCTGGTTACAAAAGAACGAATGGACATCTCACCTTTTCATGTGTTAATCTTTGACAATGGTAACATCATTTACGGATTCGTTTAAACTCAAAGCTGACTTTGAAGATCCCGCGAGATAGTAATTCAAATTCTTGAGAGTTCATGATAAGCCTCATGGTATCAAACAAATTCTTAACGCGAATGAAGCCTTTACTTTGCGGTTTAAGAGGGTCAAAGGCCAGCTCAACCACTTGTCCAAACATCCTGCCAACTCCATTAACATGTTTGCATCGTAACAAGCCAAGGGGACGTTTTGCAAACGAACCCCAACTAGTAAGAACTGAAGGTAGTCAGAGGAAGGACCATACTCCAATCATCATTGGTCCATGCACCTGCTTCCAACACCGTTTCCAGATCAAACTCTGACTGAAAGATAAACTGAAATTGATCATCAGAGAGAGCATATCTTTTGCGCTTACCAAACACACGCTATAACCTAGGCATATCATGAATGAAACTAGCCATCTTTTAATTCCCTAGATTCAATAGTTCCCCATAATACTACACTTGTTCCGTTCCACACCACTGGTTTTAAGAGCCATTTTTGACTTGATCAGTTACTTGTCTTGTATTGACATTCCTTGCAACGCGTGATCAATTGGACACGACATAACACCCACATAAACACCAATCCTTCTCGCACACAAAGTGACGTATGTAGAAGGTACATATAAGCGAAATCGAGGTCACAGAAGCCACCATTCCAACCAAACTTTGAAGAGAGAAAGGCGCCGACTGAGGTTTCTAAATAATTAGGTTAAAATTTATGAAAATAATAAGTAAGAAAAAAAAATTAAAAATGCCGGTAAAAAAGGAAATTCCCGGTATCAAAGCTCTAGTTATCTAAAGATGAAAGATTCTAAATCAATTAGAGAGACCTAAATCCAATTTAAAAAAAAATCACGACATGATATATTCGTTTTAAAAAAATCAGTGACGATTTTTAATAATTTTTTTAAGATTTAAAAATTTTGGATAAAATTTTGATTTAAAATTAACCAAACCCGAGTTGAAATAGTAAAATATAAGTATGAGTCTTATATAGCTCAATCCGATCTGATTGGTCCGGGTATCCAAACACGTTTGGCTAAGATTCTCGATTCGATCCAAATTTGTGTTTTAAGTTTTCGGATATAAAAATCAAGGATCCATATGAATATTTATCTCGGTTCCAATTTAGATTGCGCCTTGTAATTCGAGTCCGATCCAATTCTAGTTCATGAATCCGAATAAAATGCCGAGAAAAGCTATCATATTTTGATTTAAATTATATAGGGTAGAAAAATAGAGGCGGTGCCACAAAGACATATTCTATTTAAAGTTTGAGAGAGATTGATAGTACAATCAAAAACAAAATCTTATGATGGAGCCGAAGAAAGAAATAGCCATTAACGAGAAGAAAAATCTCACGAGGCCAAAGGGGAAGCAGTTTAGAAAGGTAAGGAAGAGGAAGGTGGGCAAGTGGGCGGCTGAGATAAGGGCACCTAACAGTGATAGAAGGATTTGGCTTGGTACTTATACAACCGCTGATGCTGCTGCTCGTGCTTTCAACAACGCCATGTTTCTTCTTTATGGTTCATATCGTTTGTTGGCAAACGAACAGGATCAGGATGGAAACGGAAGTCACGTCTTTGAAGGAGTCATGTCTCCTATACCGATGGAGATTGAAGAAGCTACAGTCTATGCGGAGCTATGGGATGAGACTTGCTCTTTGGAGAAGCTAGACTTGAATAAGAATGATTCGTGACTTTAGGGTTTTTAGTAAATTAGGTTTGAGAGAGTCAAATAGAGGTTCTGATTTATCGGAGGAATAATAATTAGGTTTGATATTTGCTTTGTTTTTCTTTGTGTTTTGGACGTGATGGAAAAGAACAATAAATATAACAGACTATTAATGTCAAAATTCGATCGAAACCGTTGTTGGTGGCCTTTTGCCTTTGTTATACTTTGTGTAATTGCTTTGAAGATATTCTTCGGATCCTTGTGACTCAAGTCAACCCTAGAAAACCCAATGGATCTCCAGTCGGGAAAAAAATACACCGAGTGGGACCTTTTGGGCCTGTTTCACGCAAAGTTGCTTTGCTTCTATTTAACATCCAACCAGAACCATTTGGGCCTGTTAAAATTTTCACATCGGCCTCTTTATGAAATCCAGTTATGTCTACCCGGTTTATAATTAGTGGTGGATTCTTTGTTTGTTTGACAAATAATTGGTAGTTTTTATTCCTGGACAAATTACCAACAGAAAACAAAAAGCAATAGAAAAAATTAAAAATCCAAATAGTAAACTCGAAATGAAAATTCAAAACAGAATATGATATCGTCGGCTCTTGGGTTGACTTTTGGTTTATTGCTTTAAAATTAAAAGTTGATTCTTTCCACTCATGCTTTTCTCTTATTCTTTGGCTCTCCCAAACCTTATTGAACAAGTCCAAGTCCATGACTCCAATCTCATCTTCTCCCTCCATTGCTCTCTTCTCTCACAAATTCATCAACCTTAGAGATGCTTCGATGGACCCATATAATCGCAGGAATTCTTTCTGTTGTCATCCTCTCTTCTCTTCTCATAATCTTTCTACGTCGTTGGTGCTGTGCCCAACGACCAGAGAGCACTACCATTAAAACACCAACCCTAATACGGAGCGATAGCTTCCAAGCTAGAATCTCCAAACTACACCAGACAAGCCTCATCCACAAGCTAGATACTTCTGACATTAAACGCAGAGGAAATATCAATAACTATACGGTATCTCGAAACGTCAAATCTGGTGGATTTCCTTTGAAGCCTGGTCTGTTTACATGGACAGACCATCCAGCGTTGATAACTGAAGCAATTGAAAATGGTTGGACTAGGTTTGGATTCACTGTCCATGCACCAACAGGAGCCTTCCCACGATCAGGTCTTTTAGGGCTTTGTACAACAGGAGCTGTAGCCTCTGGGAGCAAAGATCCTGGTGTTGTGATTACATGGGAAGCTTTAAACGGATCTGTGGACTTCACACAGACAATCAAGTTTAATCAAGCGTCTACAAAGCAGTTGATGGTTCTTCGGACAGGTTTACCACTTCCAGGACCACAACTCATTAGTTCTGCTTTTCCACAAGAGGCTTACTTTGAAATCACACTCCTGGAAATCTGTCAAAGCTGCAGTGAATCCGATGGAGGAGGTGATGAGGTAGTTTGTGACATTGTATCATTAGAAAATGAAAAAACAAAGATGTTTAAGAGTGAAGGGCAAAACCTCGTCAAAATAAGAGAATGTGATGGTGAATACGAAGGAGATGTTTTGTCCATAGGACTAGCGACTGGTGGTTCTGTTGAGACACAACTGCCCGGAAAGTTTCAGGGTTCTATTGGGTTCCAATCCGACGGTGCTGTCTATCTCGATGGTACGTTTTTTATTTAATTTCTATTTCCATAAATCATTGCATCATTTAGTTTCATGGTATTCATATTGTTCTAAGGAGGAATAGAAATCCAATCGGACGGTCCTGTCTAACTTAAAGGTGTATAGTAACTAGGTAGTTTGATTGGTATACATGACTACAAATTTTAGGCGATGTGTCATTTTCAGATAATTTAAAAGAGTTAAAGTGTCAAGTTCTAAGCTAATTTAACTTCATAGTAGATACTAGATACAATTTATCTATAATAGTCCTCAAATACAAAAATAGTTGATAGAAAACTCTACCTGAAAAGCTAGACAAAAGTAAAAGTTAAAAAACAAAGGATCCACAGTTTATTTCCACCCCAATATTTTGATACAAACAAAACTATAATTATCCAATAATTTGTGTAATTGGATAGATTTTGTATAGTATGTGTGGAATTTAATAGTTATTGTCTAATTTTGGGTGCAATTAGGCCTTACATGTATACTTTAGATGAAATTAGAAAAAGAGTCTAATGAAATTAGAAAAAGAGTCTAAGCATAGATTGATCTGTTGTTATATTCTGAAATTAAGACCTCAAAACAGTTTATATTTGAGGTGGGGCTTGAGGTAGACGGGTTCTTTCTCTAACAGCGAAACACGGCTTTGAGATCATATTATTGTTAATAAAAAATGGAGACCCACTAAGTAATGAACTTAATATGATCACATCTTATTGCTTTTGAAAACCTTAGACCAACAACTCTATTTGCCAACCACAATAATGTTGACTTTTGGTTTATTGCTTTCAAATTAAAATGTTGATTCCTTCCACTAATTTAAATATGTTTGTTAAAACAATTACTTATTTTTGTACGTGTACATATACACGAAGACTTTTGAACTGTAGTTGATTTAGCTAAGGCTTAGCACGCACTATTCATGCTTTGGTGGTTGCATATAAAATTTCTTTACAATATAAGTTTCACCCCTAATGAGTTTTGGTGTGTGTTATTAATTACAATGAAAGTCATATATAATAACGTACTTTATATCTTTTAGTTCCAAGTTTTTGTTTTGTTTTTGATATCTTATAAAATGGAACAAAAGTGATTTTCAATTTCCTTTTTACTAACAAAGAAAACTTATAAAATTTATGGCTATTTAGTTGTACTAAATTGCGTGGAAATGATAATATATTTGCATCTTTTCCGGCCCGGAATGTTAAATGTCCATCTTTATAGTTTTTTCCATATGAATTCGATTCTATTTAGTTTGGTTCTAAAAAGTCGCATTGCTTCGCATAGTTTTGTTTGGAGTTTTAGAACTTGTCTATTGTTGATTATTGACTAAAAATTTATATGAAATCTAAATCATTATTTTATGTTCGTGTAGGAATGAAGCTTGTTTGTGAATCGAGTAAACATGAATGGGCAAAGCAAACGAAGGTGGTTGGTTGTGGTTACGATCCGAAGAAGAAGAAAGTTTACTTCACACTAAACTCACACTTGGTTCATGTCATTAACTGCAAAGCAGAAGATTTTGGGACACCTCTATACCCGATTCTTGCTTCCAATTTTGAGGCAACAATTCTAGTCAACTTAGGGCAATTTCCATTTAATTATGGTCCTGCAAACGTGCAACGAACACCCAACCCTTGTGCTGGTGCTTTAGCTGGACTCGAAGACAGCAAAGATCTCTTCTCCATTGGGAGATTAGACTCACAATATTTAAGCAATTTTTTCATTAACAGAGCAAATAGTGATGAGATAATTACAAGTGGGAGGACTACAGTGGGAAATAGTCATAGACCTAAGATGGACTATGATGAAGAATCTGATGATGCTGATCTTTTTGAGATTGCACTTCAAAATTAGAGTATTTCACGTAACTAAAGTGAGTTCTTCCTCCAATGCATTGTATTTTTTACTGTACAAATAACTAAAATCTCAAGCTTATTAACCATAGAAATACTCACTGACGATAAACATGATAATTAAGAACATACACAAATGAATATTATTATGTGTAATGTTCAAGGTTTTTTGTGTGTGTCTAAATTAGTTATTTATGAAACTAATTAATGATTGCTTAATTGCACAAACAGCTAGTAATATGTATGAAAAATTACTATAGTAGAGACTCCAAAACTGAAAATGTATGTTTACAAAACTAATCTAGAGTGATATGTTGTCTAGTGAGGTTCCTTGTGCATATATTTTGGAAGACCCTTTTAACTCGTTTAAGAAGTGAAAACATAATTGCCTCAAATCATTAATCATTAAAATAATTATGAAGCAACAGGGGTAGTGGCCAGCATAAATTGGCAAGGTTGAATTCGATTTTGCATTGTTTCTGACTTAGTCAACTATATACTTGTTTCGATAATTTAAGGTTTCCATTACTATTGTGTCAGATATAGAAGTTTAACATAATATGTAAGCATTCAAGTCAAAAATTTGCACATGGGCCATCTATTTCAAGTCAAAAATTAGTAAAATTTAGGGTTTTTTTATTTACAGATTAATATGAACCATTTATTAGAGCGATAACGACCATTATCTTCTACACTTGACTTTGATGATGGTTTCTGATCTCTTTATCGGCAGAATAGTGAGTACATTGTCACACCTTTTCTTGTTGGCAGTTATTTTCACGTTGTCCCTTCTCTCAACATGAGACCACTTTTTTCATTCTTTTCGTGGAGAGTTTCTCTTATAAATACGATGTATTTTCCTTATGATGGTGTTTCTTCTTCCAAACTCGAATAATAAAAGAAATCTTCTTATATTTTTTGTGGAAAAATAGACCATAAGTGAAAATCACCATGGAAGTAATATGTGGTGAAATGATTAACATCAGAAGAAATCATTTAGATTTTAGAGAAGGAGGAATCTTTTCAAATACATATTCCATTACAATATATTTGGTTCTCGAACATGGAAAAATTACATGATTTTAATTTATGAGGATATAGAGATCTATCAATACCATTAGACAAATATAGAATTTCATTCAAAAGATGTTAGCCATGATAACCAAGAGCAACAATGTCATCCTTTTGACATTGATCTTGAAGAAGAAAAGAAATGTGTTTTACTCATTGGCAAGTAAGGCTTATGTATCAAAAGCATCATGAAAGTTCACTTCTTCATCGTTCTATTTAATATTAGGTTATATATGTGTTGTATGTGTTGATTTGGTTATTGATATTATCTATATTTTCTATATGTATTAATTCTTGTGATTTGATGTAATGAATATTATACGTTAGAAAAAAAACATGAACCATCAAGTGTAGGGTCTTTTTCTATTATGGCCCATGAATCTATATACAGTAAGTGTCCAATAATATTTATGAGATTTGTGAGATATTATTTTTTAGAGGTGAGTAAAATTCCCAAAACAAAAAAAAAAATTTCAACCCAATCCATAACCCTGATATCGAATTCAAACCAAAATATAAAAGGGAATTTCACCAAAAATACCCAATCTTCTCCTCAAATTATTGGAAATACCCATACCCTTTTTTCTTCTCCTGCTTACCCAAAAAGTTAGAAGAAAAAGACAAAAATGACCCTCACTTTATGAACAATGGCAGCATGAAGAGTTATTTGGGTCAACAATACAATCATTTACGGTCATTCGATCAGGATAAGAAAGGACTGTACGAAGAAGGTTAAAGGGAGGGAAGGAGAGTGATAAAAGGAAAGAGGTTTGTAAAGAAGAAAATCGGATCTAGTAAAAGGTATATTGTCTAACCAAGAAATAAGATTTTGTGAAACAATGTTTGGAGCCTTTTGTCGAGTCGAGTATACATGTGAAAATGATTCTGAGATCTGGGATTTATCTGGGTAAAAAAGGAAAGATAAGGGTTTGGGCACATGACAAGGACAAGTAAAGAGGTTCACGATTGTAAGGCATTGGTGAGGACAAATAAGAGAAAATGTGGCCGTGAAATAGGGTAAAAAGAAGATGCAAATTTTCTTTCAATTAGGGTTTGTCACGAGAAAATGGTGAAGGGAGACATGAAGGCAGAGCTGTACAGGACGATTAAAAGTACAATACAAAGCAGAAGAGGAGGTTGAAGTTGAACAAACGAGAAACAAGGGAAAATACATAGACTGGGACTCCAATTTATCCAAAAGTTTTGAATTTTTTTGATGTAGTATGTAATGTCCTCTTTTTGCGTAATTTGGAACCCCCTTGTAACGCTATATGTCCATGTTGAAAAAGGTTAACTTTCGTCAATGACATATGTTTAATAAATAGTTTTGGGCAGAAAAATGATTATGTCATAGTCCTTAAGTTTAACATATATGTCCATGTCTTGGATTCTCTGTAAAGGTAATAGATCTTGTCCAGAAAAATTATCATTCCAACCTACATGTATAGTCACTTTCACATATATGGACATTGTCAATGTCCATACACCATGTCCATGTCCACTTTAACAAATATTTGTCTATGTCCACGGATAAGCCATTGTGATTTTTCATATCGGCTTATATTTAAAATGCATTGTTCATGTATAGAACATGGAATGTCTATGTGTTAACAAAAAAAACTCCATATCCTAGGTATACCAATGACATTGTTCTTGTCCACTTAAATACAATAGAATACTGTCTATGTCTTCAAGTAACAAATATATGTCCAATTCTTAGATTGTCAGTAAAGTTAATAGGATCTTGTCCAGAGAAATATGTCATCTCCTCTGAACAGAGAAGTTAATTTCTACATATATGCCATTGTTAATGTCTAGACGGTATTTCCATATTTAGTTCAATATATAATTATCTATGTCTTGTATAAATAATTGTTAATGAAACTGTCCATGTCCATGTGTCATTACCAATAAAATGTGCATATCCTACTTATAGCAATGACATTGTTATTGTCCACTTAAAGTCATTTGTCCATAAAATGTAAACAGACATGCATATAATACATTTGTCAATGTCCATATTATACAAAATTTAAGGATATTATCGGAAAACATGTAGTACGTTTGTCCATATCCATTTCGACTGTAAACAACGTACATTTGTCTATATAAATATAAATGGACATGGACATATGTCTTTACTTTCCATGTCCATATAGATGGACATGGACATATATCTTTAATGTCCATGATTCTTCCAATGGACATGGACATATGTCTATAATGTCCATGATTCCACCAATGGACATGGACATATGTCTTTAATGTTCATAATTCTACAAGGTCATTGATCGTGTGTACATATATATTGACATGAGATTTCAATATATGGACATGGAAATGTAAAATTTCATATTCATGGGTATGAACATATGTCTCATATATCCATGATTCTACAATATCAAATATGTCCACATCCATCGTTGCTTATATGGACATGTCAATATCTATATAGTTAAATGTCATGATGATAGGTATGTCCATACGAACAATGACATTGTAAATCATGGACATATGAGACACATGGGTATGGAAATATTTACGAAATTCGATGTGTCCATGTCCATGAAGTTAAAAGTCATGGCAATACATATGTCTATACGAACAATGACATTAGACAATCAAGGAAAAATGAGACATATGGCCACATCCATTGATAGTAAATAGTAGATGTCCATGTCCATATGGTTAAATGTAATATCTCTGTCCTTACGAACAATGATATATGTCCATACGAACAATGATGTCTATTTCCATACGAACTAAGTGTTTATGGTCACTATTGTTGTTTATGTACATAGACCAATATGTCTATTTCTTTTTGTAAGAACCAATATATTTTTGGGACTACAAATCATATACTTAGGGACGGGGACAAAATAGACATAAGGACGTGGACATAATATACTCATGTATGTTTCATTGACGTAATTGCTAAGATTATTCGATATTCATGATATTTATTATAAAGACTTGGACAAATTTATTTAGAGAGCTAAAATATGGACATGAAATAATATGGACAACGGATCTATAGCATGACATTGTATATATCTACTATATAATAAAAGGAAAACATTTTGAAACATTACCCGTTAACTCAATAATATTTACACATAATGCCATTAGAGATTTTATTTAAATAATAGATTTCAAAATTTTTAGA
>OVBA01008519.1:0-12342 GCA_900406435.1 Lepidium aucheri
GTCTAAAGATAAAAACATCATGCTGTTTAATTTAAATAAAACCACGAGGCGCCCCCTAATGGTGCACCTCAAAACTACTAAGTACAAAACCAGAATGATTTGTACATTATTCTCCTAATGGTAAGACTCCTAAGTAACTCGCCGTAGTGATTCCATCTGNAACTCTTCATGGAAAAAAGAGTACAGACTTCCTCACCTAAGTTACCTAGTTATCTTTACCACGAGTAGTTTCCAAGATGGAGATATTGAAGACTTGTGCAGCTGCTAATTCGTCAGTTCCTTCTACAATGCGATAATGAGCTTCTTTGGCCATCTCCTTAGCTCTAGAACGTGTAATCCGACCCTCCACTTCTGATGCTGCAGCTGGTGTGCTATCCACAATCATATCATTTGGTCACCCTTAAACATTTTTAGTATAAAAAAATTCTAATTTCCATGAATCTAAGAAATTAGTTCAAGTTCAAAAATAAGATTCTTCTGATTATTTTTTTTAAGTTTTTTTCTTCTGTTTTTATTAAAAAACATATGCCTAGACCTGAGCATAGTAACCAGAACTGAACCAAAAAACTGAAGATTTTGTTTATGTTTCTAGAAAAAAATCGTTTGGTAACAACTTTTAGGTAACTTTGTTTTGCGATTCAGTTTTTGTTCTAGAAAAGAACCTTTCGATTTCAATTTTTAAGTAACCTCGGTTCTCGGTTCTGTTCCGAGAACCAAATGTTACTAAATAGGAACAGAAACTAAGTAGTATTAAAATAGTTTGGTTGTTTTGGTTACTTTTCGAAAAAGGTGATTATTCAGAACCGAACCAATAATATTTTAAGACCAATTTGGTTCCAATTTTTAGAATCGGAACCAAACCAAATTTTAATAGGTACCCATTGGTTACTACATTTTTAGAACTAAAAGAACTAGAACCGAAACTAAACCGAATCAAATTTTTTTCGATACCCATTGGTTACCACTCTTCCTGAACCAAAAGAACCAAAAACTGAAAGAACCGATCCAAACCAAACCAAAAAATTGAATATCTAGAGCTACATATGCCTATCGATGACCTATTTATTCATCTTAAAGGAATTGAAGAAACTTTAATTAGTCTTTAAAAGTAAAGGATTTACGAGAAAATAGTAGAAAATATTACCGCAGAACCTATCAAAAATGAAAAGAGATAGAACTCTTTGTTTTTTTTTGTCAAAAGGGGAGAAAACCTTTCCCGAAACATTTATTCAACTAAAAAAATATTAACCAATACAACCTAATCTAAACCCTCCCCCCCTCCCCCAACACCATTTTTATCTTCTTCTAGGAGGAGAACAAATTCGACAGGTAAAACAGATAAAAAATGGAAACACAAATTTTTAAAAAAATGCTTAGTTAAGTTAACCGTCTGCCAAACGGTTAACTTTCCTATACACATGAGAAATTCAGACTGTCCAGTTTTTGAGAGAAAGCCATAGAACAAGAATACTAGGAAACACAAGGGGTGAGAGTAAGTGATCCCCTGTGTTAGAAAACTAGCCACCATCTTAGAGTCCATTTCAACCTCGACTTAGGTAGCTTATCTATCCAAACAATAAATAATCCATAATACACTCTCCACAGTTTCGCTAGTGGGGCATAACACACTCCAATATTCAAATAAAAACCACAACACCAACCATTCCTCGCATCTTTTAGTACACCACACACAGATGCTAATCCGGATTGCCTCTAGAAACTCCATCAATATTCAATTTAAACCATCCAAGACAAGGAGCAGACCATGAGATATACTCCTCCATTCGGGCTTGATGTGGTCTTCCTTCTCTGCTAGTCTGAAACACCACTCTATTTCTACATCTCCACTGATTATCAAAAAAATTTCAGCATCTCCAGCGCCAAGCCCACCATATCATTGTAGCAAAGTAACTTGACCAAGGAGTTCCATTCAGTAAATTGTTGCATGAGAGGTTAGAAAAGAACCAGCCAAAAAGATCCTTATCGAAGAATGTTCTATGCTATACACGTGTGACAAGGCGAGTCTAGATTCTTGACATAGCAACACACAAGATAAAAAGAATAGGCTCATTATCACCTTTGCAAACAAGCATAAACCAGAACCACAAGAGTGACATCTCTGCCGCTCCATATTGGTCATCAAAGTTTGATCAGATACTAGCCAAAGAAATGTATGTATTTTCTCCGAGATTTGTACTATCCAAATCCTATCATAGAATCTCTGCATATTAGGCTTTGGACCTTCATTCTAAGTGAGTAGAATGTAAGAAAATTTAATAGAAAACCATCTATTTTGTGATAACTTCCAACAAAATTGCTAAGAAACGGGCGTCACTTGATCAACCACAACCGATTTTAACTGGAGTAATATTGATTCAGAGACATATGGGCTAATATAATCAAAGAGCCAGCCTACATTAGTTTGCAACAAATCACTTACTTGAGCATTCAATGCGCTTTCTGGGAGATCTTGCAGTCCTGTATAGTTAGTGGAGAATCCACTAGCCAAAAATCCGACCAAAAGCGAGTGCTAGTACCATTCCAACACAATCCACTTGATTCTTATATGTATAAATTCACGTACCATACACTGAATGCTTCTCTAAATTTTAGAGTGAGTATCTGAGCCAATGAGCCACGAAAGATCTTTTAAGTATTTCACCTTATACTATTGACAAAGAATTATTTACCAAAGGCTCGACTGGTCATGTAAGAGTCTGCATCCTACTTTCACAATACGAGATAAGTTCATCTCTCAAGCTCTCTCTGAATGCTAAGACCTCCAACTGATTTTGGTTTGCATATTGTGTTCCAACTAACAAGATGTTCTTTTCTTTGTCCTGTAGAGCCTCTCCAAATAAACAGTCTCAAGATTTAACCAAGTTGATTCAAAATACTTTTAGGTAACATAATAACACTCAAGATATGAACTGGTATAGAAGACCATATTGCATTGGTAAGTGTAACTTGTCCTGTGAGATTCTCTTGCATCCCGGTAACCTTGATGAGATCCTTTCCAAAAGACTACTAAAGGTGTCTTTATTAACATGTTTTTGCAAAATATGCATATCTAGGTACTTTCCTAAATCTTTTGTAGACTTGATACCACTCTTGTTTGTTACTGGAAGTTCAAGTGAGGATCGTACATTCTCTGAAAAATAGATCTTTGTGTTCTCTAAACAAACTTTCTTTCCCGAAGCTTAATGAAAACTATTCAGCATAACTCTAATAACTCGGATTTTCTTCACAGAAGATTCAACAAAAAGCACAAAGTTATCGGCAAAACATATGTGAGCTAATTTGGGCCCTCCGCAAGAGAGTTGTATCGGCTTCCAAGACCCATTTGCAACTGTGATCTATATGAGATGACATAGACATTCTATACAATGGAAGAAAAGATATGTAGGATTTCCCTGTCTGAGTCCCCGAGATGGACGAAAACTTTCAATCATCTCACTATTCCATAATAAACGCATGTCAAGACCTGTCACACATTTCTGAATTCAGTCTACCCATTTGTTTGATAAGTGAGGTGCTTTTAGAGTATCCTCCAAAAAATCTCTTTTGATACAGTCATAGGATTTCTCAAGATCAAGTTTCAAAACCATCCAACGTTTTCTAATTTTCTTCTTACGCATTGAGGTGAACTGCTTCTTGAACAACCACAATGTATTTGCACTCATCCTCCCTGGCATAAATACTTGCTTCTCCAGGATAAATCACTCTCATCATAATTGGTTTTAGGCACAATACCATAGCTTTTGTAAGTGTTTTAATTAACACATTACATAAACTAATTGGATGAAAATGTTTGATACTCTCTGGCTAAAGGACTTTAGTGATTAATACTAAGAGAGCATCACTAACGTCACTAGACAAAGTTCTCAAAGAAATTAGTAGCAAAATGAACCACCGATTCACCAATCGTCTCCCAATAGTGCTGATAGAAGATAGGCTGAAAGCTATATAAGCCTGGTATTTTCTATCAACCCATAGAACAAACCGTATGCAATTTCCACAAGGGAAAAAGGGTTCTCGAGATTTTTCACTTCATCCGTAGATAGCTCTGGATACCCAACTTGAGGATGTCTTGTCGTGAGCTCATCTATGTCCTTAGCCGTAGATTTTTATAATAGTTCAAAGCCAATAAATCCAAATCACGTGGATCTGAAATCTAGTTGCCTTCATTGCATTTCAAAGACTCGATTTTATTCCGAAAGCCATTCACTTCTCTCTTGATTTCTGAAACCATAACATTTCTTCTTGTTCTACAAGTGTATCTAAGTCTTTCAAGAACGATGCTTCATTCTTAAGTAACTCGCTCGTCGAAGAGGAATCAATCCGAGTTTGAGTTTCGACTAGCTCTTGCACAAATTTCTCCTTTTGTTTATTAATATCACCAAAAACTTCTCGGTTATATCTTTTCAGTATATTTTTTAATCTCCGCAAGGATATGGGGTTCGAGATATCTTTGTTCTTAGACGTAGTCACAAGCTTCTTAACACCTTGATGAGAAAGCCATGCTGCCTCAAATCTGAATGGCTTTTTCCATGGGTGGCTTGAAGACGGCGGACAAGATTAGACCAAGAGAGGTGCGTGGTTAGGAGAAAGAAACGGTAAGTGGTGAACTATATCTTTTGGCCATTTAATACGAAGTTATGCACAACAAAGCACATATCAAGTCTTTTGGCCACAAAATTAAATTTTGTACAGCCACATATCCAAGTAAAGCAGTTTCTCCGAAAACCCATATCAATGAGTGATATGTCAATTATTCAATCTCCAAATGCTAAAGAGTCTTGGGATAGTCTGCCATTACCACCATGCCTCTCATCTTGACGGATAATAGAAGTGAAATCACCCCCACTAAGAATTAGCTTGTTGATCTGATGAATAATATCACTTAACGCATGCCACAAGAAGCTCCTCCTACTCTTTGTGGGAGCTGCGTATGCAACAAAAACGTGTAACACTTCATCTCATGTTGTAACACGTGCCTAGATAAGCTGTTTAGAAGAATTCAGAATCTCAACAATATCCAGTTCCAAATGCCATAATAACCAAAGATCGCCACTTTGACCTCTTGAATTCACTCGGAAAGAACTATCAAAGTGTGAGTTAAGACAGATGTCTCTAGCTTTAACTCATCCAACATGAGTTTCGAATAATGCTAGCATGTCAATCTTCTTGTTCTTGAGAATGTAACTAATTATGATATCTTGAATTTGGGTTTATTTGCTTCCTCCCCTCCCTCACAGTTCTAAAATATGCTATTCATAATAAATATGTCAATATAATGAACAAGAACTACAGGAGAATCCCATCAAGCCATAGGTTTCAGATCTAGTAAATTTCAATCCATGACCTCACTTATATCTTCTTATCTTGAAAGCAATGGTTCATTAGCTATAGGAAGACTCTTCGACATGATCATATGAACGATTAGTGTAGAGAAATTACCACCATACCTACCAATCACTTTATTATCAACCCTTAGTCTTTTACCCGAAAAAGACAATTTGATTTCTTCTTTGATTGGACCGAAAATCAGTCCACGAGTAGGTCTTATGGGACCCTTCTTCACTTTAGGTTTTCAATTCTGAGTGGGCTTGGTGACTTCAATTTTCTTCACATTAAGCCTATTTTTTGTTGCAAACATAATTTTCCCGCTAGTTTCATCTTCCTTCATATTTGCAACTTGGTGTGATTGAGAATTCTGATTGGACATAGTCAAAACATGAGTATTTTCCTCATTTATCGAATTTTCCTAATAACTTTCTCTGAAGATTTTGACTAGAGATATTCACCAATTTTTTGAATCTGTTTGATAAGGAAACTTAGTTGGACAAGGAAACCAGGACCTCGTGAAGATTACGGTCTGACTCAAACACATCAAGGATTTCTTTTCAGAACGTTGAACCATCGTGAAGCCCTCATCAGTCTGTGTCACATCCTTCGGTTGTACAGTCTCTAGTGCAGATGACACCTTCTTTTCCATGATCATCAACAAACATGAATTCACATAGTGCCTGTACATACTACACTTAGAGCATATATTTTGAAGACCCTCATAGGACACAAAAAAGCTATCACCATTAACAACAATTGTTTTTTAAAGGGTCTTGAAACGAGCTGTTTCATAGTGTAAGGTCGTATTGTCCATACAAATCAGTTTCGTAATACAACTTGCTATCTCCATCATAATAGAATTGTAGTACAGGTTTAGTGGAAGGTCCGAGATACAAATTCACATCGAAGTTGTTCTAATATCATCCCTTAACGGATCAAATTCAGCAGACCACTTGTGCACCATGAGATATTGGCCAAAGATCTTCAACAGTCCTCCAGTGAAGGTATTCATGTAATCATTCTCCGCACCAAACCTAACTATGTAGAAACCCCTTGGCATATCCATAACGTATATACTTCTTTGCGTCTTCCACAACTCTCTCAACTTTCATAGCCAAAATTTCTAAGTTTTGACCCGATACCTTGGCGATCATACACTACTGCCATAATCCGTTCATTGCATCCAAAACCAGTTGTTTAACTATTATTATCAATTCACCATTCACATTATTCGGATAGTCAATCTTCATCCTCGCTTTTATGAATTCATGGGATTAAATTCTCAGGTGCATGCATCCCTCCAGCCACTGAGCGAGTTACTTTTGGAGCCCATGACATAGGCTTCTCCGACGGGTCCCTAGGTGGCTGGTCGTTCCCACCAATATCAGCCATCAAGCATCTTATTCTCTCAAAAGCTCATCATCCAAATTGTCTGCGCTGCCACTTTGCTGAGCCATTTTCCTTCTTCGTAAAGTTTAATTTGGTGGTCCTTTTGTTTCTGTAACATGAAAATGTAAACGAAAAGATAAAGCTTTTTTATTTTAGAGATAGAACTCCTGTAAAAGTTTAAAATACCAAGATTTAGGTTGTCTTAACAAAATGTATATTCAAAACATGATAGTATTAGTTAAAAAAGGGGATTTTGGTTGTATAACAATAAGATTTGTGTTAATTAGGTGATCCATAAAATTGTGATTCATAGGTGGCTATTCAAGAAAATTTTTTTCTTGATTAAAACTACTAAATATATTTATCATATAATAAATATATTAACAGTAATACATACTACAAGAAAGCATACTAACTTTTGATGTTCGAAACTATCAGAAATCTGTCAGAAATAGTTTTGATGGTTTTGAGTAGTTGGTTTGAAATAGTCAAAAAATATATTTCTGTTGTAAATCATCGGTAATTTCCAACGATCATCGATAAACAAGAAAAAATGTCTGCGTTAATATGCAGTCAAAAAATTACTGACTGTTTCTGACAAGGCTTAACATGTTTTTTATATAAAAAACTCAAACTAAAATTTAGAAAAAATAATTTTTAACTAAAACTATTTAAATTTGTAAATAAATTTCATAAAAATAAAACGTTAAAAATCAAGAAGATATACAATTTTACTAAAAATCCTAAATTAAAATAGAAAATGTCCAAAAAATCCTAATATCATGTTCGAGGTCATGAAAAAAGGATCCTGAACCTTCAGAAGTTGTTAATCATGTAACAAAGTTTTGCTAGTTCTTCCTCTTGTGTCCCTAACTAAAATACCATATTATGTGAGATATGATTGAAAACCAATATAAAGCTTCGCTTTCTATCTGCTTAATAATTAATTAAGGATCATAATCTAAATTTAAAAAAGTTTGTTCGTTTCTTGCTTTCCATATATTCAAATAATCTATGGAAATTTAGTATCCTCAGACTGAAACATTCCCCAGAAAAAGTAGTCTAGATTGGATGAGATAGATTTTTTCGGAAAAATGCTTATAGCATAAGGAATTTTCTATAAGACACAGGTTGAAGAGCTGGAGGACACTTTAATAGAACATGATTAAATGATTCGCCACCTACTTTACATATACTACAAAATCCATCATAGTTAATGTATTTTTTAAGGTTATCCACAATTTTTTAAAAACTTATAATATTGTAAATAGAAAAATATGAATATAATTAGGAAATAACTTTTAGAAAACGTTTTTATAAAAATATAAATACAGTATAAAATGTTTATAATAATGTAAGTAAATTTAATATGAATATTTAAAAACGTTTTGGATATATGAATCAAGCAACTGAATCAAAACTATCAGCAATCAAACTCTAGATAATCAACAGAAAAAAATATACCTTAAAAATTTCTCAAAATCTCAAAACAAAAAATCAAGCAAGTGGTTCATATTCAATCAACGGTAATCAAACAAATTAACCGTAATTGTCAAATAATATACTATGTCTAAATCATATGTGCTAATTAAATATATATTTATCTGAATAAATATTTTAGTAGGTAATATATGTGTTAATGCATAACATACTTATTATCAAAATATCAAAGATGTATTTATCAAGTAATATATAAGTTAGCAATAATATATGTGTTAATAAGATTAACAAATAATATATGTGTTAATAAGATTAACAAATAATATATGTGTTCTCTCTAAACCTGCAAGTAGTTGATCGAGGCATTTTTGTCTTTTTGGTTATATATCATTGTTATTTATTTTATTAAAAGTACCCATTGCTAATTTCTTAATTATTTTTTCGTATACTAGTTACTGATCTCCTTTTTGGATAGAATTTGAACGCAAGATAGAATTTGAACGCAAGAGTGGGACAAAGTATGTAGAAATTTATAATATAATAATGTAGTTTATTGTACGTAACTATAGGAGTTATTGTATATTTCATCAAGAGAAACATGTTGACACCCATGTTATGAGTTTTCTACCTTTGTTGACATAATAGATTTCCCAACATTGCAAAAGCATTGCAATAATAAGCTGAGAGTAGCCCTAGGCATTCAGGTACCCGAACCTAATCGGATCAGGTTTTTTAAGGTTTTGGGTATTTTAGGTTTACTTATATAATACCCGTTCGGATATTTTTACGGGTTTGAGTCGGGTTCAGGTATTGAATTTCGGGTTAGGTTGGGTTTGGTTCTTATAAAATACCCTACCTTGGGTCGGATTCAATTCGAGTTTGGGTCAGGTTTCAGTACCCAACATTTTAACTAATCTTTTAATCTAAATATTTTCAAAAGATTTCAAAAAATTCCTAAAAATTCATAATTTAATCTTTTAGTTTTTTGTTATTATTTTGAATCTAAATTGATTAATATAGTTAGAGTTATAGTTATAATTTTGAATATTTGTATAATTAAAAGTATATATATAATTAATTTTTTATAAATATATTATATATTTCGAGTATTTCGTGTATCCGTTCGGGTTTTGGGTTTTACCCGATTGGGTTTGAGTACATGTACTCTCATAATCTAAAATCTGCTCGGGTATTTTGTAAATTTTGGTTTGGTTCGGTTTCAGATATTTTGGGTCGAGTTTGGATTTAGGTTCGAATTGGGCTAGCTAAGAGTTTTAACCAGGTTTCATTCTGAAAAAGGGAAGATAGGTTTCGAGATTAATTTGGTGGAAATTTTAGAAGGTAAAAATTTAGTAGGTGGTAATGCTAAGTTAGAATTACCAAATAATATATTCAAAAGAAAATAGAAGAGGCCAGAGGCCTTTAGTTTAGTGGTAGATGGTAAGTCTACTAAATGCAGGCGCACTTGCATATTCAAGGATCGAGTCACACTGCTTATATTATGTAGGAACTTCACTAACGCACTGAACAGTTCTGGCCTAATATTGATAAAAAATAAAGGAAAAAGAAGTTACATTTTACTGATAAAAAACAATGTAAATTTTTTTTATTAAAGACAATTTAGTTGATACAATTTGCTATTACTTATGGTAATTTAATTGTGTTTTCATTAAGTATGAAATTATTTTCTTACACATATTGAATGCAAGAATATGAAAAGACATCATTATCTGCATAAACAAAAAGTATGATGCTAAATAAAATAAGTTTAAACATAATACAATATATAACCATTATAAATGATATGTTTGACTCATTAGAAACTTTTATCTCCTAGTGTGATGCTCATGTAAATATTAATATACTCATCTTTAATATATTCGTTCATAGTCTACATACATTTAATAAATTTAATTTACCAATTCTATAATATTTTTTGGAGAATTTAATTTGATGGTTTTCATTTAGTTTTTCATAAACTAAATAAGTTTAATATAAAACCCAACTACATCTTCTTTTCTCCTTCTTTATTGTCTACAAATTTAGATTATAAATTATTATTATCTATTTATAAATTATAAATTGAGCAATTATCTATTATAAATTATTAATTTTAGTTTTTTGTATGATATAAAATTACACGAGGTATGAAGAGAATCTATAATTTGTTTTGTTCTAGAAACAATTATGAAAAATATCCTAAACGTTTACAAAATCATCAAAAATACCCTAGTTTTCTCACTTCGTTAAAAATACTGTGACCATGGGAGACATGAATATAATCATCATTTTTTTTACCTTTTTGCCTCTCGCGCTCTACACATGGACATTTTTAAACTTAAATAGACATGGATATATGTCTCGTATGTCCACGATAAACCAACTTTATGTAAATAGACATGGATATATGTCTTATACTTAAATGGACATGGACATATGTCTTATATGTCCACGATAAACCAATTTTATGTAAATAGACATGGACATATGTCTCATATTTAAATGGATACGAACATATGTCTCATATGTCCATGATAAACCAATTTTATGTAAACAGACATGGGCATATGTCTCATATTTAAATAGATATGGACATATGTCTCATATGTCTACGACAAACCAATGTTTCCCATCCATGAGCATGGACTAAACCTCCGCGCTATTATGTCCACCGTGTCATTCTCTCCAAATCAAGGGGCAATTTTGTGTTTTGAACCCAAAAAAGATAAAATATGTCCATGTTTAGTGCGTCTAGGGTATTTTTAATGAGGATGAATAGTAACTGCGTATTTTTCATGATTTTGAAAATCCATTAAAGTATTTTTGATGGAACTCCCTTTTTTAATTGTGGTAAATTTATAAATTTCTAAAAATTCAGATATATGTTTATAATTTTTCTTAAGTGTTTCCTTATATTTTAATTACAAAATCATAAGAGGTATGTTTTCATATTTTGTTTTAAATTGTGATATAAATTTTGATTTAAAAACTAAATTAGTGCATGTATTCATTAAATTATGGTTTAACTTTTATAGTTTATTTTTAATCATGGTTTAAAATTAAAAGTTTGTTTTAAACATGAGGGAAGATGTGATACTCTAAAAAAAACAATATTTTACTTAAATATATATATATATATATATATATTCTAGTTGGTGAATGTCCTTTTGGAGGGGGGAGGGGGTTTAACTACAAGAGTGGGAGAAAGTACTCAGAAATTCATGTAGGAGTTGAGTAGTTTATTGTATTTAATTGTGAAAGTCATTATACCTTTTCATTAAAGAGTAATATGTCAACACCTATGAGTTCTTGACATTAAATGCTTTCCAAAAGCGCAAAAACCTTGCAACAATCTGTTGAGAGTTCCGGCCAATTTGAAATTTTTTTAACAAATATAATCAAGAAGGACAAGATCGATAAAAAAAAAGAATTTTGGGTAATATTTTAGTGATTAGTAATGATAGTTTAGAATTACCAAATAATCGATTTATAATAAAATAAAAGAAGGTAGAAGTTACATTTTATGGATTAAAAACAATGTAATAGGTAAAATTAATCATTATAGACTCTTAGTATTTTAATTGTGTTTTCAATATGTATGAAATTATTGTTTTACTTGGGTATATAAGTAGACATCAGTATCTTTATGAATAAAATTGGGTGTATTAGCCGAGTTGCTCTCAGTCTGGTGGTTAGGATGATCCAACTAATGATTTGGCACCATGGTTTGATTCCTACCCCCTCCATTATGGTAGCTTAAAAAAAAGATTTTAGGAGTGGAGTTTAAGGCTAGGATCAGGCTTTGTCGATTTAATGTTGACAAAAAAAATTGGGTGTATTAAATAAATTGAAAATATTTATAACTTCATTTTTTAGGTCATGTCTATAATTTCATTCTTATTAAAGAGTGTATTAAATACATTTATTTTCATTTTTTATTATTTTTTATATAAAATTAATTGAATTAAGGAAAATTATCAAAAATGACTCACCAAATCAATTTGAATGCAAAAATAGACCCCTTTTGTTTTGATCTCCAAAACTAACCCACAAGGATAGAGAAATTATTGTTTTACCCTTAATGACTAAACGAAAAAAAAACTGATAACAGAATACCTTTATACCCATCGGCGAGTTTGGAGACTTCACGTGAAGTCTCCTCAT
>OVBA01008520.1:0-12336 GCA_900406435.1 Lepidium aucheri
AATATAAC
The DNA here is from genome assembly GCA_900406435.1 of Lepidium aucheri. Classification (NCBI taxonomy): domain Eukaryota; kingdom Viridiplantae; phylum Streptophyta; class Magnoliopsida; order Brassicales; family Brassicaceae; genus Lepidium; species Lepidium aucheri. The sequence goes on from OVBA01008520.1 coordinate 9, forward strand.
ACGGTATTTAAGTTAATGATATGCTTTTATTATATAAGAGATAGCATGTTTTCAAATTATTTATTTATTGGAAGAGCCAATAATATATTGAATAACCCATTACCCATGATCATTGGGCTTTTGAGCACGTCTATCCAAAGACCACATAAAAAAACAATACTCCAACGAGATTTAAAAGAACAAAAAAAAACAAATCAACTATAGGCATAAAATCTTTAATAAACATTTAATATGTAGGGTTTCCCAAACAACATTTTTGTGAGTTTTTGAAAAATAATTATATTCTTAGCACGGAAGTTATAAAATTAAACATCACATTCCTCAAATCATACTTTAGAAAAAGACTAAATAAAACATTAAATAAATACTAAAAATATTCTTCAAAATAAACCATAATCCAATATTCTGACCAATTCAACACAGATGATCTGTCTTATGTTTTGTCGAAAATGAATTTTCTTTAAAAAACTGTTAGTCAAACTCATATAATTAAATAAATTCAGTACACCAATGAAAGAGTCAGGCTTCGCTGTCTGTATAAGGCAAGGAATACAAACCACAATTAACTGTTAATCATCTTATTAATTAATCACTCCCGCCCCCACGCGCTTTCCTCAAATCCTTTATTACACTATATAATTAAATCCGAAACCTTAATTCTGTCTTTATAACTGAATTTGGTGTTTTTCTTTTCTTCCAAGTTTGTTATTCCTCCTTCGCATTTAAAGCAACCTCATTCCAATAAGGTTTGAGATCTTTCTAGAGATGACGAATCCCGACAATCAGAAGCCGGTGGAAGTTGCTGACGTGGAGAAGGCGGAGAAGACGACGACGCCGGCGTCTGGAACGTCGGGGTTTTCTGTGATTACTCAGAGATGGAAGAGAGAAGATTTGATTAAGAAAGCTTCACCGATTATGAGAGGATTTGGGCTTTTGTTCTCTATCCTTGCATTTATCATTATGGTCTCTAATAAACATGGTCCTGGTAGAAACTTCGATCAATACGAAGAGTACAGGTTCAATTTCCATCACTCTGTTTCTCTTCTCTTTTGTCAAATCAAACATTTTTGAGTCTGGATTTGTCGAATTTCTGTTAGAAGTTTTAGATTTCTTATTTTCGATTCTCAAATTTTGCTTCAGATATGTATTGGCGATTGCGATCATTTCAATTGTCTATACTGCGTGGCAAACATTTTCACATTTCTCGAAAAGGGAATTTTTTGATCGTCGAACATCAATTTTGGTTGATTTCTCCGGCGACCAGGTAATGAAGAAGCCAATGAGCAAATTTTGTAAAAAGTCATGATCTTGATGCAAAAAGTGAAATTTGTTATTGTAATTTGCAGATAGTAGCGTATCTACTCATATCAGCTGCGTCTTCTGCAATTCCATTGACCAACAGATTCAGAGAAGCTCAAGATAGCATTTTTACTGATTCTTCTGCTGCAGCTATCAGCATGGCTATTTTCGCATTTGTCTCTTTAGCTCTCTCAGCTCTCTTCTCCGGTTACAAACTCTCCACTCATTCTTTTATTTGAATCTGCTTAAAACCTCAGTCTACAGTATTGTGCTTCAACACTTAATACCCTGACAATCTCTGCAATACGTGTAAATGTCATTCTTTTATGTCTGCAAGTTCTGATAATGGGTCTGTGACTCTGTGTGTTCTTCTCTGATACATTATACAAAGTGAAAAGATGTAAAAATTGGTTGGCTTTATTCCATTTTTCTACTTCTATGGTACAAACATTAAACAGATTACAGGCTTATGGAAAACAAATGAAAAAATTTCTCTATCGACTATGGACTATTATATAGTCTGTCTTACTATCTGCAGCATTCACTAGTCAGTGGTAATCCTTTTCTTCTGGCAGAAATGTACAAAAGGAAAAACAGATTCCTTTTCTTCTTCAGGACAAAAACGAATCAAAGAACGATGTCTCATCATTTGGTTCTTCCTTTGCTCTAGAGAACCCACCACTAGCAAAGTTTTGTTGTGTCTGAAGGTTGTTGTTATTATTGTTGTTCATAGCGTAACCAAAAGTCCCGGCATTAGTGTTATTGTTGTGCAGCATCTGAAGTGTATATGGTGCTTGAGAAGAAGTAGTGTAAGTAGAGTGACCAGCAATAGCAGCTGGTCTAATTGGCACTGCAGAAGAATCCTGTGCTGGTCTATTTGTGGCGTAACCGCTACCACGAGCTGCAGGTACGTCGTGGTTGTGTTTTCCTTCGTAGGTTGTGATTACTGCTCTCATATCGTGTGATGCCCTTTCAACATGTTTCCTCACTGGACAACCGACGGTTGTGCACTTGTAGTAGCTTCTGTTAAATTCATCAAGTGAAAAGTAAACAAAAATGTTAGATTCTTAAGTTCCTTAATTGTGATTATTAAGAAGCACAGATGTTTATGTTATTACCTTGGATTTGGGTTCCCCTTAACGACTTTCTGGCCGTATTTTCTCCATCTGTAACCGTCATCAAGAATGTCGATATCACTTGTTGTCTGCACTACAATCCTTGGCTCTCTCACTGTCTTGCTTACGCCACCATTACCACCATTTGATTCATTTTCTCCTTTCCTTAAAACACAAAAAAACAAACATTTTAGAATGTTTATATTCAAGATTGTTCAAAGAATAGGCAAATATAGAGGGTGATGATGATTTGTACCATCTTTTTGCTTCAGGTTCACTTCCACAATCTTCTTCGTCTCTGCTGACAATGGATGAGCCTTGTTCAAAGTCATCATCTCCAATAGAATCAGAAGTAGTATTATCATCTTGGTGAATCGCAAAGAGGTCAGAGTGATGAAAGCTATTATTGGAATTAGGTTGATCAGAAGAATGGTGACGATGATGATCCAAGCTGGCATTGTACACAGCTGAATGAAACGTGGAAGAAGAAGACCTTCTAGTGGATTGAGGTTTAGGATGGTTATGGCTTCCTTTATAGACAATCTCTGTAATCTGACCTTCCAAAGATCTTTCCACTTTCTTCTTCGTTGGACAATTTGGGAAAGTACACTTATAGTAACTCCGAGGATTCTCACTCCCTTTCACCTGTTTCTGTCCGTACTTTCTCCAGTTGTAACCATCTTCTCCTTTCCTTTGTTCTCTTGCATTGTAAGATGCAGCTTGATGACTGTTGTTGTTTGGACGAGCCTCAGTTTGGCTCCATTGATCTGATTGATTCTTCCTCTGTTCTTCCTAAAACACAAAAAAGTACAGAGTTCAGTTACAATTATAAAAAAAACATGAAAGAGTAGAAGGATTAAAGGACTGAAAGTGAAAACATACCTGAAGTTGAAAGATAGAACTGTTTGTTGTTGTTGTTGTTGTTGTCGTCGTCGGAGCAGAAACTTCTGATGATTGTGTCTGGAATGAGAAATCGAAAAAGTTAATGTTTGTGATGTTGTTGTTATTGTTTTTCTCTTCCTCAGTTAAAGCTTTCTGGTTGCTTTCGTTTGTGATTAAAGCTCCTGTGGTTGGAGAAGCAATAACCTGCAAAATCACCAGCAATTACTATTAGAGATTCCCAATGAATTAGATTTGTTCGGAATTCAAGAAGGAGGAGACAAACAGCAATTAATAAACAAACGTAATTAATAATAGATTCGAGAGTTGACTCTGAAAAACTCTCTTTCTCTCAGCTGTTGACTTATGACTTTATTACTTCCGATCACGATTCATTTCTAAAAGATGTTAAATCAATGATGTTTATCAAGAGAAGATATTATCAATAGTTGGATTCATCTCAAAAGAAGAAAACAGAGAGACTTACGTTAGCAGAAGAGGAGACAAAAGCAGGGGAATCAAGGAAAACAGATGGGCTGAAACAAGTGGAAGGAGAAACAAGAGAAGGAGAGATTGAGATAGAAGAAGGAGCAAAAGATCTAAACTTAGGGATCTCAAGATCTTCCAAAGATGAAGAAGTAGAAGTTCTTTGTGACCAACTAGTAGCAGAACCACTCATGTTCTGTCTGGTTCTACTATTGTCCATTGTAAGAAGAGAAGAAGCAGCCATACGAAATTGGTTAGTTAATTTTCTTGTCAAATGAAAGACCAAATTCAGATATATTTATAGAAACTATTAAGAGCTTGGAGAAGGAGGCAAAAGGAGATGGATTCTTGTATTTGTTAGCTCTGTCTGTATTATATAAAACATATTAGACGATCTCATTGGCGACTTTTCTAATATTAAAATTGTTTTTTCATTTTTAGAGTCACAGATGAAAAAAATAAAAGTGTAGTTTCTGAGAAGGTGATAAAAAGTTTGACCGTTGAAAATATGATTAGAAGAAGAAGAAGAAGAAGATGGTCAGAGCTTGTGGCCTTGACTATCAAACGTTGAACAGATCTTTAAGAGGCGGCTTCACGCTTGCATCATCTAAGGGCTATCTTGTTGCCACGTGTAATTGTTTTTATTTTTGGATTAAAATAACAAATCAAACATTTGGGAATCTTGGAAAATTTGAGACTCTTTAGTTGGTAAAAATGGTACTATAAAGATGATCTCCTTCTTTAAAGCACTTAAGTGTAAAGATTAAGAGTGAGTTTGTGAGTAAGATTGTGAATCCATGTGCATATTAATAGATATTATTTTGAAGAAGGGAATGTGTTTAGTTAGGTGGTTACATGTTCAATTCTATATATTTTTAATTACGTGTGATAGAATTTGAGATTTGAAGGAATTTGAGTTACCAATCATATATCATTTTAATTGTTAGAAAAAAGTTTCTTTTTATTTGCCTAACTTTTGGACTAATAAATGGACAAAGCTTTGTTTGACAAAAAATAGACATATTAAAACTTTATAATTCTTTTGAGGAAAAACAAAATAATGGGATCTTAGATATTTATTTTACGTCACATGTTATTTGCATCATATAATAGAGCTATTTGTGCAAGTATTTTCCCATTAAAAAGTAATTGCTTCTTGTACAAATTGTGTATGAATCGATATAACTATAGAATACCACGACTTCGTGAATTACGGCATTTATTCGAGTGATCCATAAACGGCGAAAATCTCTTTTTCTTTTACCCCTATCCCGATGAATATATATNATATATATATATATATATATATATATATATTTGAAAAGAAAATTTAGAATCTTTAGGTTAATGTTTTCTTATAAATTACTCAAATCATGAATTAAACTCTATTGTATCCTGTGTGGGATCTTATGATTGTGACTATTGACCAACTAATTTTTTTCACAGACATACATCTATAATTTGCTTTATAAATTAAATGAATCTATACTTTTAATTCATCGTTTGCTTTAACAAAGATTATTTATTCACATCTAAGTATTTAAGAAAGATCTTATCCAAAAAAAAGGTAAGCTAATATGGATTTTCTTACCAAACCAAAATTTACTTGAAGTTTTATGTCTCACACCTATATTAGTTAAAAATTTAAAATAACTATGTCTTGACTCAAAAATACATTAATGTATTCTAGTGAATACATGAAAAAAGAAGTCACATATGAATATATCTAATGGGTAGTAATTTAAATTTTGAAAAATACTATCAAAAAGAAGACTTCAAAACTAGCCATATTATTTTTATCCTAAATTTTAGCCTTAGGAATAAAATCCGATCTGAATTTTTCGACCGATTCAAACCAAATTTTAGATAATTCGGTTCAAGTATTTATTCTATATTTGAGTAGTTTGGTAGGTGTTTTATTTTACAATTAGGATAGTGATTCGGGTCGGATAATTTGGGTTGGATAGTTTGGATATCAGATCAACCAAATTTTCTAGTATTTTTTAGGACTTTCCAGAATTTTTTAGTATTTTTCAGAATTTTTGGATTTTTTAGTGATTTGGGTCGGTTTGGGAAAAAAAATTAATAATTTTTTTTGAGTTTTTCGGATTTTTTTTATTTTTCAGATTTTTCGGGTTAATTCAAAACCATTGGATACTATCCAAATTATCCGACCCGAATTTGCATTTCGGTTAGTTTTAAAAAAATTGAAAATTTGATAAATACCCGAATTCTGAATAATCCAACTCGAACCGATCCGAATTAGCCGAACTTGTAGGCCTACTAAATTTGATATTGAATACAATATTTGGTTGGAATAACAAGAAACTGATACAAGTGGTATTTAGTCTAGTGGTAGATGATAAGTTAACTAAAAACAGATGCATTTGTGCATATATGGATCGAGTTTTACTATCTATGTTATTTAAGGCTTTGAATGGAGAATGCAGTTCAAAAAATACAGATCATGCAGATCATGCAGATCACGCAGAACAAATGCAGATCATGCAGAACATATTTTATATTATTATTTTATTATAAGATTTTTTTTTACAATTTTGTAATTTAGATAAATAAGAAGAGAGACAAAGTAGAATCAATTAATCATAAAATGTTATAATAAAATCAAGAAACAATTTTTTTTATTCTATGAGCGTTAGATTACTTTCACTCCAACAAAAAATAATTTTCTATTTGTTCTCTATAATAAATTTTTAACATTCTTTTTTTATTTTTTCTATCAATAACTATAAATAAAAAAAGAGAGAAAAAGATGCATATCATAAGCGCATGTACTAATTGGTGTGTGTTATATAATTGAGTGTTGAAGAAATGAGTAAATAAATATTAAAGAAATGAGTAAATGAGTGTTAAAAAAAAGAAATGATGCAGGTTATGGATGTACAGGAACAAGAATAGTGCAGTCCATATTTTCCTTGCTTTTTTAGACTGCACAGATCAGTTTATTATTTTAATATTTTTTGTACTGCATAAAAATTACAAATAAAATATGTGATTGGGAATTTAATCGCAGATGGGGTAAACTGCAATTAATCTGCAGCCCATCTACCAAATATTCAAAGCCTAAGAATTTAACTAATAGATCGCAGTTGTGCCCTAATATCTATTAAAAAAACAAAAATAACAAGAAACTGGTCGTGGGACACGATGTCTCAAGAGAATACTCTTGTTTGGTTGTTTGTGCAGCAGCGTAGAGAAAAAACAGTCAATCGCTAAATACGTTGTTTCTTACAGCACCGGAGTTAAAACAACGACTTAAGTCTTTCACAAATTATACTTATAACATCATAGATTTGTCTTTTTAACTCGGAAGTTGCAAATTTACGCGGTATGACAAATTCAGCCCAAAAAAGCCCAAAAGGTTAAAAAAGCCTATTATTGTAATACACGTGACTCATCTATACATCCAACACGTAAACAAACGTGGCATTGTTTGGTTCCTAATAGTTACATCATCTTTGGCACAAGAAAGTGAGACATCACAGAATAACTTGGTACTTAAAAAGATCATCTTCTTAGGAACAAACAACCAGTCCAAGTCTCTGATGGATCGTGTGAAGACAAGCTTTTTATCAATGGCAGTTTCATTACAGGAAGGGTTTAGTTATGTCAAGGCTTTTTTTGTCGGTCAGGTATGTACTGAAGTTTTCTCAGCTGAGAGGATCAGAGACTCATGATGATTGGTTTCATGTTATTATTTCTAACTTATGTTTTGTTTTGGATTTGGAAGACGAAGAAATTGACAGCGAAGAACGAGAAGGAAGCTACGGAAGCTCATCTAACAGAGACAAAAATGCAAGTTGATGCAACTAATGAAGCTGAAAACGCCAAAAAAAGACTTCATCATCAAGCTTCTTAATTTTATTTTTATAAGTATAACACAAATTATATATCTGAGTTAATTGTGTTTTTAAGTCTAATGTTTTTCAATGTTTCTTCTATTTGCGTTTGTAATATTTAAACTATAATGAATCAGTTTTAGATCAGTTATATGTCATTTTTTCTCTTCTCTTATTTGGCATCCACCTAAAAGCTCACAGTCACACAAAAAGACAAGACAAATTCGTCCAAACATTATCTTAAGATTGATCATTTCCCTAATTTAACAAATTTTTTAGCCCTTTTCTTTATCTGTTAGATATGTATAGGCGATTGAGATTATATCATCATTCTACACTGCGTGGCAAACATATTCACATTTCTCAAAAAGGGAACTTTTTTGATCATCGAACATCAAATTTGGTTGATTTCGTCGACTAGGTAAATTATGAAGAAACTGATAAGCAGATTTCAAGATATATATTAACATTCGTAAATTGTGTTATTGTAATTTGCAAGATATATATTAACCTCAGTCTACAGTATTGTGCTTCAACAGTGTATACTCTGGCAACCTCTGCAATACGTGTAAATGTCAATCTTTTATGTGTGCAACTTATGATAATGGGTGTATCTCTATATGTTTGTGTCTTCTTCTCTGATTCATTATAAGAAGTGACAAGATGTAGAAATTGGTTGGCTTTATTCCATCTTTCCACTTCTATGGTATAAACATTAAACATATAACAAGCTTACGAAAAACAAATGCAAAACTTTCTCTATATACTATAGTCTTACTTAGTTACTGTAGGATCAAACGAGGTCTCGTCGTTTTGTCCTTCCTTTGCTCTAGAGAACCCACCACTAGCAAAGTTTTGTTGTGGTTGAAGGTTGCTGTTATTATTTTTGTTCACAGCATAACCAAAAGCCCCGGCTTCAGTGTTGTTGTTGTGCAGCATCTGAAGCGTGTATGGTGCTTGAGAAGTAGTGTAACTAGAGGGACCAGCATAGTTTTGTTGTGTTTGAAGGTTACTCTTGTTATTGTTGTTCACAGTCCCGACATTAGAGTTGTTGTCCAGCATCTGAAGAGTTTATGGTGCTTGATAAGTAGTGTAACTAGAGGGACCAGCAGAGTTTTGTTGTGTTTGAAGGTTACCCTTGTTATTGTTGTTCATAGCGTAACCAAAATTCCCGGCGTTAGTGTTCTTGTTGTGCAACATCTGAAGCGTATATGGTGCTTGAGAAGAAGTAGTGTAACTAAAGGGACCAGCAGAGTTTTGTTGTGTTTGAAGGTTCCTCTTGTTATTGTTGTTCATAATCTAGGCATTAGAGTTGTTGTTTGTGCAGCATCTGAAGCGTATATGGCGCTTGAGAAGAAGTAGTGTAACTAGCCTGACCAGCAGTAGCAGCTGGTGTATTTGGGACTGCAGAATTATCCTGTGCTGGTCTGTATTTGGGGTAACGTGTGCTAATACTCTTATCTTGAGGTTCAGGTACGTCGTGGTTATGTCTATAATCGTAGGTTGTGATTACTGCTCTCACATCGTCTGGTGCCCTTTCAACATGTTTCCTCACTGGACAACCGACGGTTGTGCACTTGTAGTAGCTTCTGTTAGATTTATCAAGTGAAAAGTAAACAAAAATGTTAGATTCTTAAGTTCCTTAATTATGATTACTGAGAAGCACAGATGTTTATGTTCATCACTTCCACAATCTTCTTCGTCTTGTACAAACTCATCATCTCTAATGGAAGCAGAAGAAGTATTATCTTCTTGTTGCATTGCAAAGGGATCAGAGTGATAAAAGCTATTATTGAACTTAGGTTGATCAGAAGAAGTATGACGATGATGATCAGAGAATTATGATGTGATAGGTCTTGATTCTTGGTTTCTGATTCTTCTTAACTTCGTATTATTGTTCTGATTTTTTGTTTTGTTTTGGATTTGGAAGAAGAAGAAGAGATTGACTGCGAAGAACGAGAAGGAAGCTTATCTAACGGAGACTTGCAAGTTGACACAGCTGATGAAACTGAGAACAAGAAGAGACTTCATGAATCTTCTTAATTTGATTCTTAAAAGCAAACACAAAGAATCTTCTCAAAGTGAAAAATATGTTTTCTAATTCGGTAGAGATGAATTGTGTAGAGTATTACTGCTAACGTAACAGTAGAGAAGGAGATCAACGTCAATATCCAGAAATCCTGAAATCACAATCCAAACAAACGTAATGGACAAGTTATCATATTACAGAAGAATCTTAAGTGGAAGTTAATTACCTTTGGATTGGATACAATGATACCCAATAAATATGCCATTAAGTCAAGAGCTGATTGTAACGAGTTCTGAACACCTCCAACTACACAACGGTCGGATTCTGAAACCAGATCCTAATTAAGACCAAAACATTAACCAAAAGGTAAGACTTTACATAACAGAAACGTTGTAAATGTAACTTAAAGATATGTGTTGCAATATACCTGCATTTGTTGGATGACGGCAAGATCAAACATCCACAAGCCAAGCCTTGAAGCAGCAACTCCAGCCATTAGCATGTATGATGCTATTTTATCCTTTTTAACCCAAATTGATCCAACACACACCAATAAACAGCTCCACTACATGAACAAGAACTTCCGTTTACTTAACAAAGGCTGGCTATAACTGATCAGATGAATCAAAACTTGGTCCATTAACTGTTTCAAATGGATGATGAATTCAAAGTTGACATTACCTGAGACCATAAGGACCAGAGGCCAGTTCTCACTGTTGAGAGACGGGATTGCATTAGAGGATACAGAAATGCAGCTGCTAGTCCAACTGTTGCACTTATTCCCCTGCCTATACCAATGATATATGTAGGTATCCCTTCCCATTGTAATGTAGCAGTCATCAATGTTCCAAAGCTGCGTCAAGGTGGTAGATAGATCCGATTAAATCATCGAAATCCGCAACATTATGCAGATGAAATCCACAATGATAAAGAGAGAACCTGAGAACGGTGAAGAACAAGAGTGCTAGAGAAACACCAGGGAGCACAACTTCTTGATTGTAATATATTTTCCATGCGCCAACGAAAGACGACTCTGATACTCTATCCAGAATTTTCAACATTACGGTTTTATGTGGTTGGTTTTCGTGAGAACTCTCCTCTGTTCCCAGGCCAGTAGATTCAGAAACAGTTGCATCTGTTCCTTCTACTGGCTTCGTCTGGGAACGCAAGATCCGTCTCTCATTGCTTTGTGCTATTGCAGGAACAACGCTATACACTGAAGTGAACAGCCAATATTCGACCCAAGCAGTTATGGTAGCCCAAGCTGCAAACGTGATTGCAGAGGCCTTAAGGGAGACAAAACTTATGATCAAACCTGTAATGACTGGAGACAATAGCTTAGAGCTCAAATCAATGCCTCTTATAACAGAGTTCATTCTTGTCAATACAGCTGGTGGATGACCTTCTGACATAACCACAACCCTGTGATTGCCAAAATTGAACTTGATCAATGTTTTGGTATTATGTTGCAATCATTCATTTGTTGCCACTCTAAATCTAAGCATTACCAGTCTCGTTCGATCAGAATTGTGCCAGCTAGAGTCGAAAGCACCCCTATGGCACCAGCAACATTCGTTAACACAACCAAGATTGCAAACTCAGGTACATTCTGGGACTTGAAATCAGAAACTAGCAACAACTTGATTACTGCTCCACCAGCAACAGTGTAGGAGAGGTTCTGAGACAGGAGCCATAGTCTGAGAACTTTAACATAGTCCATTCCCTCGACCCATTGGCCAACAATGGGACCAAAAATTGCAGTAGAACCAGATTCAATGGCACCATAAATCGCAGCTAGAAGCAGAGAGTTTGGCCACAAGTATATCATATACAAAGCAACAGAGAATTCCCATGATCTGCATCATAAAATCCAAGAAACTCATACTGAATACAGAAAGTTTTCTTCTTTGTGCTTATAAACCAACTCTGAACTAAGAAACAATGATTTTGATATGAAGATTGATAGAAAAACCTGGCACTCCATCTGGCAAGAAAATATCCAACGTAAAGATATATCACGAAACGACGTCGCAAGGCTGGTGGATTCTGTGGCTCTCCTTCTTCTTCTTCACGTTGTTCTTCTTCCTGTTGAACAACCCTCAATTCTGTCTCATTCTCCATTTTCAGCTGAAAATTCTCAAAGTTAAACATCGATCAAACCAACATTTGCATGCGTTCCAGTGTGTAAAAACAATGTCTTTTCTCGAAAGAAGATCGATCAAAAATCAGCAACATAAGAATTCCGATATAAACAATAACATTAATCATATGAATGAATAATTCGAAAAAATCTCAAAAAAAAAGAGGAAACGCCAATGACTGACTCTTCAACCGACGCTTAGAAAATGACGAACATAAACCTTATTTGTAGCCGCACAAGAGCTTGAAGAATGACTGAGAAACAGAATCTAAGAAGAAATGCAGAATTACTTTATTGACGTAATCTTATTCATTATCAGTGATTATCAGTTTGAAAGAGGAATAACATTATTCCCACTAGAGTCAAAAATGATACCACTTGCAACGAGTGATTGATAAAATTTCTCGTAATTCTGTCTTTTCAATTTTTTACAAATGTATAAGCATAACACTGAAATCAAAAGTCTAATGGGTTTATTGGAAGGTGGATTTTAATGGATTTAGAAATCCTTATAAGATTT
>OVBA01008521.1:0-12333 GCA_900406435.1 Lepidium aucheri
CGTGATTGATTTTAAAACCAAACCAAACCAAAATATGTTTCATTTTATTTCAGAAATGATTTTTAAAAAGAAGAAACCGAGATTGATTTCAAAACTAAACCGAACCAAAATATGTTTCGGTTTATTTTGAAATAATTTTTACAAACCAAAATTAACCAAAAACCGTGATTGATTTTAAAACCAAACCAAACCAAAATATGTTTCATTTTATTTCAGAAATGATTTTTAAAAAGAAGAAACCGAGATTGATTTCAAAACTAAACCGAACCAAAATATGTTNTTGAACCAAAATATGTTTCGGTTTATTTCGGGAGAGATGTTTACAAATCAAAAANAGAGATTGATTTTATAACCAAACCGAACCAAAATATGTTTCATTTTATTTCGGAAATGATTTTTACAAACAAAAAACCGAGATTGATTTCAAAACCAAATTGAACCAAAATATGTTTCGGTTTATTTCGGGAGAGATGTTTACAAATCAAAAACCGAGATTCATTTCAAAATCAAAACCGAACCAGAACATGTTTCAGTTTTTTTGGAAATGATTTTAACAAACCGAAAAATAACCAAAAACCAAGATTGATATTCAATAAAAAACAATTTAACTATCTATATACAATGTTTTGTAATGTTAAACAATAAAAGGCACTCTGGCACAATGGTAGAGGTGTTGTAATTGTTAGTCAAGGTCATGAGTTTGATTCTCAATAATTCAATCTTTTTGAAAATTATTATTTCTCAAAACGACGTCATTTTGACTCAAAATGCAAATGCCAAAACGCGAAAAAAATACAACAAACGGTTTTTTAAATTCAATTACAAGCATACTAATATGACTAATTTGAAAAGTTGATGTATTAATATGGAGTTTTAAAAAGTTTAGGGCACAAAATAATTAGCCGAAAAGTATAGGTTTTTCCGATGAGAAATAAATAAATAGAGGGGGAAAAAAGCAGCCAACCCTAAGAAACTATTAACAGAGAATATTTTTCCAAGATAATAATCATGTGAAGAAAAAAAAAGACATAACAATCTTTAGTGCGATATTGGCCAGAATGACAATCAAAACTCCAAAATTGAGTTTATGACCACTAAACACTATTTATTTTTTGTGATATTCCATGTATTTGTAATTTTGTACACTATTGTCCAAGCTTGCCCTTCACTTCTCTCTACATAGACGTTCATCTCACTCTTAAAATAAAAAGAGAATTGTAAAAATGCCCCTCAAAAAAGGACAATTTCAACATTGCCTATATTTTTTGGACGTTTTCAAAAAATGTTCTTTATTATTTAAAAACAACCAAAATACCCTCTAATTATTATTTTTTATATTTTTCAAAAAAATTTCCCGCCAAAACATTTTTTTCCCACCAGTTTTATTTTCCTTTTTGCGAAATTTCTTTCCCGCCAATTTCTTTTTATCTCAAAACTTTTCCAAAATATTTTTATAAGATTTTATAAGAAAGTTTAAAAAATCTTCCATAAGAGAGCTTATAAAATTTATAGGATTTATAAGAGAGCTTATAAACTTTATAGGCTTTATAAGAGAGATTTATAAAATTTATAAGACTTTATAAGAGAGCTTATAAAATTTACAAGACTTTATAAGAGAGCTTATAAAATTTATAAGGATTTATTTGATAAATTTTTATAAATAATATATTTATAAGTTATCTTATAAAACCTTATTAATAGTAAATTTATAAGTTATCTTATAAAAGCTTAAAAAAAATCAATTTATAAGTTATCGTACAAAACTGGAGGAAACCCATAGAAAATTTAAACTTAGTTTTCCTTAAACTAAAAATAGTTTTCGCATTAGATCCCAAAATGTTGTATTTGATTTGATTTGTTATTATTCTTTTTGTTTTATACAATTTTATAAGATATCTTATAAATGTTTGTAAGGTTTTATAAGATAATATATATATATATATATACACTATTTATAAGATTTATAAGATAACTTATAAAAAATGGTTTGTTTCAAAAGTAACCCATTGACTTTAGTCAATGGGTGAAATAACCTCTAAAATTCTATCTCCTAAACACTCTACAATTTACCCATAGATCTTCATATAATATCTAAAATACCATTAGTTTTATGTTTTTCTTTAAAGTTTTAGCACATTACAAAATTACTAAAATATTAATAATGACTATAATATTTACGAAAATACCATTCTTTTTCAATTCAACCAACTAATATTACCAACCAAATCAAAGCTCTAAATGCCATTCTTTCTTCATTATTATGTTTTTTCACAACCTCCACCCACATTAGCTCTTATTCTTTCTTCATTTGTAGGCAAAAACTTCACAAATTTTTGTTTCACCATTTCCAAATTCTTAAAACTTACAATTTCTTATTCATTTAGGGAGTTTAAGCAACGATTAACGGTGTAGTTCAACATTATGGGCGTTTAAAGAAGGTAAAAATAAGCATTAACTCAAATTAAGCTATTTTTTTATTTTAAAAAATTTGCAAAATAGACTTCACGTGAAGTCTACTCACATAGTAGACTTCACGTGAAGTCTACTAGTCAACAGAAAGGTTAGTTTGTATTTGATTATTTTTAGATTTGGGGAGTAGATTTCAGGTGAAGTCTACACATTTTGGTTTGGAAAAAAAAGTACGGAGACTTCACGTGAAGTCTACCGAATTGTGAGTCATTTTTGCAATTGGATTTTTTTTTAAATTTTAAGTAAACTTCACGTGAAGTCCCAAAAAAAATTCGAAGACTTCAGGTGAAGTCTCCTCCGAATTGGGTCCCACATACGTTGTTGAGAGAGGTTATTTCTCAAGTTGACCAAGATTACAGTTTTTTGACCAAAAATAAAGGAAAGTAATTTAAAATCGGAGACTTCATGTGAAGTTTTCTCTGAATTGGGTCCCACATTCGAGTTTATGAAAAAAATAAAAAAATTAATTATATTAATAAAATATAGTAGATTTCATGTGAAGTCTACTCCTATTTCAGTATAGATTTCAGGTGAAGTCTGCGTTGTCGAAAACTTCTCATGGAGACTTCTGTAATAATACTCAAACTTAGTTGATTGCAATAATAACCTTTGCTTTATAGAGTAGACTTCACGTGAAGTCTCCGCTTTCACACAAAGCGTAGTAGACTTCACGTGAAGTCTCCGGCAGAAAAGTCAACATGTAGTTAACTACTAATATAACTTCCATAAAAGTAGACTTCAGGTGAAGTCTACTTTTCAGAAGTTAAAATTTGGTCAAATGCAAAAATAACCTTAGTAGACTTCACCTGAAGTCTCCTTACTATGCTCGTAGACTTCACCTGAAGTCTCCTTACTATGCTCGTAGACTTCATGTGAAGTCTTCTCTCTATGAAGTCTACTGAAAAATTCTGGAGACTTCTCCTAAAGGTATTCTTTAAATTTGATTAATTTGATAATTAATTTTAATGGTACTAATATAGTTTATATGATGTTTTGCAGGGAAATGGTTCAATTACCTGTTGTTTATGGAGTGTGGGTTATGCAAGACATGTGATGGCATTTTGAGGTTGATAGTTGCAAAGGAGGAAGAATGCTATTTATAGAGGATGGGTGTACTCATGGTGAACTTCTTGGCATGGTAGTAGATGATTACGATCTCGACATGGAAACCAATACTGTAGAGTTAACATATTCACTGCTAGTTTCAATGTTGAAAGAAATGCCACCTAATACTCCTCCGATGCACGTCCCAAATGATAGACAAGTAAGAAGCTTCGGTGAGTTATGTAAGTTGCACATTGTACGTTTTTGTGTCGGGTATCAAGAGAATGCACACGAAGAAGAGAAATATGATACAGATTGGGAACATGATGACGAGCAATTACCTGTTGAGAACCGAGATGAAGATCTTTTAGAAGATGTCATGAAAAACGAGTGTGATAGTGAACATGTGGCATACACGGAAGATGGAGATTATAGCATATATGGGAAGGTCAAAGATGAAGAAGGAGACGTAGATGGAATGCATCTTGTGAACATGAATCAAGATGACCAAAACATATATGTCGGTCAGAGTTTTTCTAGCAAAGAGGAGTTGATATCGGCGTTGCGAGTGAGGAGTATACTTTCAAAATTCAGTTTCCGTGTAGACAAGTCAACAAAAGAACTATATGTGGCAAAATGTTGTGTTCCAGAGTGTAGGTGGAAGGCTAGAGCGATAGTGAAGGACACACGTAACACTTTTTGGGTGACAAAGTTTGAAAACGTTTATACATTTTCAGTGGCAGACTGATATACTAACTTTATATGCTATTCACCAAAATACATTGGAAAATTATTTGTAGATAGTTTTGGAACGATCGATGGAATAACACCAAGGAATATCGAAGAGTCAATGAAGAAGATGTATGGTTTGAGGTTTGGTTACATAAATTCATACCGATCATTGCTATATGCCCAACAATTGATCTGCAGGATAGCAGAAAATGGTTATGGTAACTTTCCGGTTTATTTACATCTTATCCAAGAAGAAAATCCGAGAACTATTACAGGCCTTTAACTTGATGAGCAGAATAGATTTACGTATCTATTTGTTTCCTATGGGGCCTCAATAGCTGGTTTTAATTTCCTTAGAAGAGTCATTATGGTTGATGGATGTCATTTAAGTTGGAGGTATGGTGGAGTTGTGCTAGTAGCTACGGCTCAAGATGGTAATTTTCAAATATCTCCATTGACATTCGGTATTGTTGACACTGAGAATGATGCTTCATGGGAATGGTTTCTTACCAAACTAGGTACTTGTTTTACACACAACACTCCATTGGTGCTAGTTTCTGACAGGCACAACTCCATAAAGAATGCGTGCAGCACAGTATTTCCTTGGGTAACACAAGGTATATGTTACTATCACCTTAAAAGTAACATAGTCACTAAGTTTAAAGGTAAACAGCTCCTCTACTTAGTCAAAGCAGCGGCATATGCGTACACCCCTGCTGATTTCGACCGACACATGGAGGAGTAGAGTCATATTAACCCCAAACTTGCTCGCTACTTGGTTGATGCGGACCCAAAGTTGTGGTCACCTGCTAATATCCCAGGCAACAGGTATAATATTAGACAAGCAATATCGCAGAATCTCTCAATGCTGTGTTTAAGCTAGCTAGAGGATTTCTAATAACCTTTCTCTTGGAGTACATCCGAGAGAAGCTAGATAAGTGGTTTTACAAAAGGAGGGAAGATGTGTCTAGTATTTCAACATGTCATAGTAGGGGTGTAGAAAATTTGTTGGCTATACGTAATGAATATGCAGCTAAGACGGGTTTTGAACGCATAGATACGTGGAAGTTTTATGCAAAAGTGGGCGTGAGAAACTATCTAGTTGATTTGGAGCATCGAACATGTGAATGTGGTGTTTATCAGATTGAGAAAATTCCTTGCTCGCACGTTCTTGGAGCTGCATTGCAAGCTGGTATACACGTTAATACGCTTATATGTCCTTCGTATAGGAAAGAATATCTGACTGCTGCATATTCTCACAACATATACCCGAAAAGTGACTACGGCATTTCCATTGAAGTGCAATGTCTTCCTCCGATTGTGAAGATTCTTCCTTGAAGAAAGAAGAAATCTAGATGGCAAAGTTGGCTTGTGATTGCTAGGATGCGACATAACAAGGCAAGCCGACTCTCGAAGCAATATAGTTGCTTGAAATGCAAACAACCGAGCCATATTCGAACCAATTGTGTAAGTTTCAATGTACCATTGTAATGGCATAAATTTCTCGCATGCAGTAAATTTAAACCACTCAATTTGTTTTGTAGGTAACAAAGCTGAAACATGAGTGATGTTGGAGATGACGAGGAGAAGTTGAAACATCAGGTTAGTATGTTATTCACAGATTATGAGTATGGTCTTTTGTTTATGAGTAGTATGCTCCATTTGTGAGTAGTATTTTGTTTATGGATGATCAATTTATGATGTTATTCATGGATTAGGAGTCTTCTCTTTTGCTTATGGATGCTCAATTTATGATGTTTTATTAAACATAAGTCTTGAAGTAAAAGTCAGTATCGAAGTCTGTTACAGATGTCTTCTAAAGAATTTAGAGAAGTCTCCAAAAGAAGTCTACTAAGGAAGTTTCCTAAAGATGTCTACTCAACGAAGTCTCCAAAAGAAGTCTACTCAACTGAATACAAAATATAAAGTTTTCAAAAAATTATACAATTACACAACTGAATCCCTGAAGCCAATAATGTCGTCAGAAAAACCCCTAATTGAAAAGTTGTCATGGAAAGATTGGCCTTTGCATCTGGGAACCTGCAAGGAAATAGGAGACTCAAGAACAAATCAATTACACAAGAACAAACTAAAAACAAATACAAAACAAGTCTCCCTGAGAAGTCTCACCGAGAAGTCTCTACGAGAAGTCTCCACGAGAAGTATCCCTGAGAAGTCTCCACAAGAAGTATCTACGAGAAGTCTCCCCGAAAAGTCTCTCCGACATAATTCAAAGACTTCTTTGTCGTGGGTCTGGGGACCTGAGTCCACCTCCAATAATAACCCCCCCCCCCATTCGGTTCCAACAATAGCCCCCTAATTCGCTGACGAGGATGGACTTACCGAACTTTCACTATAAGCTGTCTAGGCTCACGTGGGTCTGCTGCACCACTTGTCATTGGCTTACTTGTTCTCTTTTATTGAGGAGAGGACTAATTCATGTGGATATTTCAACGAGGAGGTGGTTCTGATGAGGAAATTTTGAGGAAGATGTTTCAGTGAGGAGATTTCGACGAGGAGATCTCGATAAGGAGATTTTGACGAGGAGATTTCAACGGGAAAATTTCAAAGAGGAGATTTTGCGACAAGATTTTGACGAGGAGATTTTTGCAAGGAGATTTTGACGAGGCTATTTTAACGAGGAGATTTTGATAAGGAGATTTCAACAAGGAGATTTTGAACTAGAATACTTCGACTAGGAAAAATTACGATGAGGATATTTTGACGAGGCAATTTCGACGAGGCTATATCAACGAGGGGATTTTGACAAGAATATTTTGAAGAGGCAATTTGACGAGGAGATTTTGATGAGGGGATTTTGACAAGGAGATTTTGATGAGGCTATTTTGACGAGGAGATTTTGATGAGGATATTTCAACGAGAAAATTTTGACGAGGAGATTTCAATGAGGCGATGTCGACAAGAAGGTTTTGATGAGGAGATTTTGATGAGGAGATTTTGACAAGGAGATTTTGACGAGGAGATTTTGACAAGGAGATTTCGACGTCGACAGGGAGATTTCAACGAGGAAATTTTGACAAGGAGATTTTAACGAGGAGATTTTCACAGGGAGATTCTGACAAGGAGATTTTGACAAGGATATTTTGACAAGGAGATTTCGACGAGGAGATTTTGACAAGGAGATTTTGAAAAGACTATTTCAACGAGGCTATATCCACGAGAAAATTTTGAAAAGGAGATTTTGACGAGGATATTTCGACAAGGATATTTTGACATGGAGATTTCGACAAGGAGATTTTGACATGGAGATTTTGACAAGGAGATTTTGACGAGGAGATTTCAACAAGAACATTTTGGCGAGGCTATTTTGACGAGGAGATTTCAATAAAGGAAGGATTGTTTTGCGTTGAGATTTTAATGAGGAGCTCTGATTTGTGCCGCGGAGAAAAATGGGTTTTGCTCTAGGAGGGGACTGATCCGCATAGGTGTTTTGACGAGGATAGTTTGTTGTGCAGGGGATTGATCCGCGTGGGTATCACCGTGGAGATTTGGCGAGGAGATCTTGCCACAAAGGAGCTTGGTTTATTGTGGGTCTTGCCATGGAAATCTTACGAGGAGATTAAGTGTTCCCCCAAAGGGAGAATTTAATGTCGTGGAGAAGTTGGATTTAAAAGTAATTCAAATTCGACGCATGGGCAATACAGGCTTGTTGGATACAATTGATAAGATAGACACGAGGTCAATGTTGTCGAGGTTGATTTTTCGTGAGGGAATGACGAGGTTGCATAGAATGCCAATCTTCAAGCTTATTTGTAAAGTTCCAATTAGTGCGATTTTAATGCAATTTTGGTAAAACAAATATCGATGAAGTGAAGAAAGTCTCTTGAGGCAACATTGGTAGAGTCGGGGATGCTTCTGTCAATATCGAGAGGCTAAGGAGGCTTGCGTCGATAGTGGTGATGCCAAAGAGGCCCAAGTTAACAAGGCCGAGAGAGGCGCTTATCAAAGTGATGATGCCAAAGAGGCTGGGGAGACCCAAGTTAACGAGGATGAGAGAGGCATTTGTTAAAGTGATGTTGTCGACAAGATCAAACAGACCCAAGTTGACGAGGTCGAGAAGAATGTTGGTCGTGGTGTTGACATTGGTGAGATCAAGGAGACCCAATTTTGACAAGGCCGAGAGGAATGTTTGTCGTGGTGTTGATGTTGACGAGGCCATGGAGCCCAAGTTGACGAGGCCAAGAGGGTGGTTGGACGTGAGCACCATAATGGTGGAGAGAAGGATGTTATATGCGGCTATGGCGAGGAGGTCAAAGAGACTTTTGACGACTAGCCTCCTAGGGACATATGGCCAGAGGTCGCAGGTGACGAGGAAGATCACCGCGATAAGATCAGACATAACTTGGGGCGAGTAAGAGGAAGATATGGATGTACCCCTTGCCCTCCCCCTTTTTTCTTTTAGTTTTTGGTTAAGATTTGAATTGTGGCTTGGTCATGCAGCATCAAGATGAAGGATAGAGCGACTTGGACAGATTCCTGAATACGCTGATGGGTTTGCTGAGGAGTTGATGGTTTTGGGTTCGAATAATGAAGAGCCAGTTCCGCATGGGACTACTGAGGCGGAGGTTACTGATCATCGTGCCAAAGCTGGCATCGACGTGGAAGATAATGTTACTAATGGGGACCAAGTGTTGACTTTGTCGTCCCGGCTGATGGGTGCATGCACTCCACAGCCTTTGGTCCAAGCATCTCTCGTGGGTGTCGACGAGGATCCTACTGCTTTTCAAAGAGAATTCGAAGTAGTCGGATGACGACGTGGGAAAACCTTCCATGGCTTGTGCCAGAAAAGGGGCTCGCACCGGGGAGTCTCCTGCTTGGATTAGAGAGGAGCTCTCAACTATGATTTTTATATGGGCTACAAAGGAATGAGTCCAATGGGCAATGACCGTGACATGAGTTTGAAGTTGTGGTACAAGATCAAGGGTTCGATGTGCACAGATCCACGATCGGAAAAGATGATTGGGAGCAAGCTCATTGGCGATAATGCTGTTATTTTGGCTAAGGCATGGACTTGGATCCCCTTGTTTGTATAGAACCAACCACATAGTTTAGGCTAGGATGTTAAGTTATTCACTTTTGGTTGCGGCCATTAGTCGGAGAATGTTGTAAACTTTGTTTATGTATGACATGATATGTTGGACTTTCTGCTGTATGTGCTTGGAACCTTGTCCGAGGCATAAATAGTATCCGGCTTATCCACAGGCGTCAAGGCGAGTGTTATGCTCAGCTTAGGCATATTAGGTCCGAAATTATGGTTTGGTCTATCATATCGCACCAGTTCGAGTGATGTGCTTAGCTTTTCTTAGGCATTTTAGGAGCGCAATTATGGTTTGGCTTACTCTGTATTGCCAATGTGAGTACTGGCCTCGACTTTTACTTAGGCATTTAGGAACAGAATTATGCTCTGACTTACCTTGTATTGTCGATGCGAGCAATGGGCTCAGCTTTTTACTTAGGCAGTTTAGGAGCAGAAGTACCATCCAACTTACCGTACATTGTTGAGGTGAACTATACTGTTTGTTGCTCGGCACCTTTGTCAGGATGGATATGGTGTCCAGCTTACCCACAGTTGCCGAGGCAAGGATCCTGCTCGGCTTAGGCATATTAGGTGCAAGATTTTGGTTCAGCTTACCTTGTCACGCCCGCTGTAAGTGGTGTGCTTGGCTTTTACTTAGGCATTTTAGGAGCAGAATTACAGTCCGGCTTACCCTGTATTGCCGATCCAAGCACTGAGCTCGACATTTACTAAGGCATTTTAGGAGCAAAACTACGGTCCACCTTACCCTGTATTACCGAGGCAAGCCATTTACTAGAATAAAATATATTGACGTTATAGCCGTGCCCGGAAGCTATTTACGTGCCCTTGGATGGGATCAAGCTGGACACAATGTGCATGGATTAAAAGATAGAAAATACACAATTAAAAGAGATGGATCCTGGGGGATAGTTGTGGAGGGGAGCTTAGGTAGTAATATCATGGTGACGACCTACTAGGCGATGAGGAGGGATTCTATTTTAAATATGAGTTGTATGCTGAGGAGAGGTGGCGATAAGCTAGGCAACAAGGAAAGATTTTGTCTAAGGCATTTTGCGATGCCGAGGAGAAGTGATGAGGACATATTGTCTAAAGTATTTTATGATGCTGAGGAAAGGTAACCTGCTAGATGACAAGGTGAGTGCCATGCCAGGCGATGAGGTTACAACATCCTTCTAGGTGATGGGGTGACGTCCTCGTTCTAGATAACAAGGTGAGAGATTTTTTTATAAGGCATTACACGACGCCGAGGAAATGTGACCATGAGAGATATAGTCTAAGGTGGCTGGATACCGAGATGATGAGGCGAGACTCTGTCTAGGGACATACTAGATGCCAAGGTGACGAGGCGAGATTCTGTGTAAGACATTGCTAGATGCCGAGGCAACGAGGTGATATTTTGTCTAAGATATTGCTATATGCCAAGGACATAAGGCGAGATTCTGTCTAAGACATTGCTGGATGTTGAGGTGACAAGGTGAGTTTGGCTTAGACATTGCTGGATTCTGAGGTGATGAAGTGAGGTCCTGTCAAACAAGAATTGACAAGGTGATGACGATGAAGTGAGGGTATACCCTGTTAGTAGTTGAGTTAACAACGACGAGGTGAAGTCATACCACGCACCAAAATGATGATGACGAAGACAAGGTGACGACGACAAGGTGAAGTTTTGTCTAGCGCCAAGATAACAAAGAGGTGATGGGACGGGAAAACATGACAAGGGGACGACGCTCAAATTTTTCCTCGAATTACTAGGAGCGGTGACGTTGGTGTCAGTGCGTCAGTGCGTCTGCTGGTTTATTTGTTTAACGGGGTTCGAGAGAGTCACTAAATAGCTGTGTTTACAAGAGGGATGGAGATAGACCATTAGCTGGTTTAGCGCGGTGCGTAGATGGCTTAGCATCTCCAACGATGCTTTAGATATGTGGGTTGCATCTTCCATATGCTCTACGATTGCAAGTAGTGAGTCGGCCATGCATTGAACCTTCTAGGTGCTTAGGGTTTTCTTGGTGTTAGAAGGTGCCTGGTCGATGACAACGTAGACGACCGCTTCAGACTCATTTCGTGTACCATCTCGTGGAATTTCGGCCAGCTGGGTGACTTTTGATGTAGCCGGAGATGCATTTGTAGCAGGTGGTCCCATCGAGGTCGTCGACGAGCACAGAGGAACTTTTTTGGTTCCCATCGATGGGGTTTGGTCTGTCATTTTTCTACTCGTGCGTTGAGATATCTTCTTTTCCTCTTCCTTCTAGCGCTAATTGTTTGTACTAGATATAGCACAAGGATTAATTAAGAGAGAAGGTAGAAGATTCTGTTTATTAAGTAGCAAAATGAGCGGTTACAAGAGTGCCGAGGTGGTCCTCGACAGTTTTACAAGTATCTAAGTTACTATTTTCAGCCTAGGATAAAGTTCTAAGCTAAAGAAAGGAGACAATGATCCCTTCTAGTCTCGAGTCTCTAGCCTTATATAGAGGAGTCATGGCTCAGATTTTTTCCTTCCATGCACATTGTGTGAGGTCTGAGTGTACGGGATGGTTTACTGTAGAGCCGATAGTACATCCATGCTTTATCCGTATTTTGCAAGTGCCACACTACTTTTGAAAGACGATGTTTTGGCGCACCATTAATGCCGTGTCGTATTTGGTTACTGGGCTTTGACCAGACCCATTTTTTGAGACTATGTCCTGGACATAATCCTCCCATATTAACGTGGGCTGAAATGCAGTAGATCCTTAGTGGACCTGGTGATAGGATCTCCCTAGATCTAACTCGATGAAGGCTGAACTGAAATTGAATGATCGGATGATGATGTCGTGGAATTGGTGATGAGAAATTGATGATCCGTCAATGAAGGGATGGTTGCGGAAAGGTGATGACGAAGATGGACCCGTGGATGATATTGGAACTCGCGGATGGATGAAGCAGAATGATTGATGATTGATCTGTGAAGATGAAGGATGAAACTCGATGGATGATGAATAACAATCGAAGTGGTTTGATGGATAGATGTTTAAAGGGATTTGGCGGATAGG
>OVBA01008522.1:0-12325 GCA_900406435.1 Lepidium aucheri
CATACCATATTATCTTGTTCTTCAACTCTTATTCCTAAACGGTTTTCTACCCCAGCCATCCTCTTGTTTATTTGTTTTGTTATCTTGTAAATATGATTGATCTTTTTGATTGCAATCATTTCCTCTTCACCATTATGTTCTTCTTTTTCTTGATCTCCATCTTCAGCCTAACCACAAATTATTTAAGATAAGGTTTTCAAAAAGTTTATTCAAAATCATTAAGCTAAGCAATATATATATATATATGGATCTATAATTTGTTTTTGTAAAAGCTAATAAAATTATAAATCACTGTACCTGAAAGCGTGACTGTTCTTTTTCTTGCTCTTCTCCTTCATTACTTTTTCCATCTGATTCTCAACTTTATCTAGTCCTCAATTATTTTCTTTGATATCTTGAGAATCTGATCTATTTTCTTGGATGAAATTATTTGATCTTCATCATCATTTATTTCAGTTTTCCCCCATCCCTGTATCCCATTTTTCTGTAAGCTTAACACCTTCCAGTATTAGATTTATTACTGGTGCCATCTCCTCAGTCTCTTGGATCGGATCTCCAATAATTGGAGTTACCTGAAACTGTTAAAAGAAAAACTAGGTCATATTCTTTTACAATTTTTTATAAATTTCTTTATGAAATGATATAAAATAGGTTTATTAATTACTTTTCTGTTTTTTCATATTGTGATATTTCTTCAAGTGATGTAGTTTTTGTTGAAATCCATTGCAGACATAGTGGGCCTTCTAGAGTTTCATCTCTTTCACCGTATTTCATTCCCAGTTCTTTCACAGAAATTAGGCTCCACAAATGTATTGCTAATGCAAATCCAGACAACCCATATTGTACTTTCCTCAATGCTTTTTCTTTTACCTTTTTAACACTTTCTAGCAAAGCTGTATAAGCTATCTTGCCCCATGGATAACAGCAGAAAGTATCAAAATCATAAGCTCTCTCCAAGTTCGATTTTGGAATCAGTGTAGTTGGATTTCTTGCTATTAAGACTCCTTCAACAATGATCAATGCTCCTAAAAGAACCTTCTGATTTTGAGTGAGCTGACCATCGTTTTCCAACATGTCTTTCAGATCTTGTAATTTGATCTTATCTCCAATCCATCTTGCACTTTCTTGGTTTGTATCTGGCTCAATACCATCTAAAGACAACCCAATTACTAGACTAAACTCAGTTTCAGAGAACCTCATAGGTTGATTTCCAAAACACAACCACAATTCATTATCATTTTCCACTTCAATGCTTCTAAGAAGAAGATAATGTACCAATTTCCCGGAGAAGCTTACATTCTCTTTGCTTAGGACTTCAATGATTGGTCCCAGAAATGAGTTCTTCAGTTTCTCAAATCCTCTCCTACTGAGATTTTCTTTAACAAACATTACTACATTTTCAGAGTAATGTTTGTTAATCCTGTCAAATTTTGTTGGTTCGGTTCCAGGTTCAAATAATCTTTGTGGTAGTGATATTCTGTCAGTACCTGTCATATCTATACAAAGCAAAAACAAGTTCAAACACATAAGTCCATTTGCCAGATTAGTGTTTCCTTATCAACACTCTTATCTATACATTATAAATTTATATAAACTCCTTATAAATTTTATAACAATCACATATATCTATCAACAATCACATAAATACATATAAATTTTTATAAAGACCTTATAATCACCGTATACATTTTTTTATAAATACCATATAATTTTTTATGAATACCAATACCTTATAAACTTCAGTAATAAATTGATTTCAAATATATAACCACGCAGATAGAGTTCGTACAAAGTAAGTAGAGAACAGTAGCGAAGAGATTAAAGACTAAATCACAGACGTAATTCCTTTGAATATTAGATAGAGATATAGATTGTTGCATGAAGTAGTAAAACTCAAAATTGGAGATGAGGTTTACCTTAGAGTAGAACAACCACTACCTATAGCTTTGAAGATGAGCCCAAATAGCAAATTTTGACCTCAAATCTCTGTAATGAGTACGAAAATGAAATCGTTGATAAACAAACTTAAATTACGGAAATTCCTAAATCAAGTAAAACAAATCAAAGCGAATCAAGTAAAAACCTAAATCACGGTCCGAATAACTCTGAAATCGTTGATTGAAAAAGAACAAAGTCTGAAATTTGAAACCTTCTTTTTTTTCTTTTTTTGCAGGAAACAGAGTAAATGAAAATAAAGTAAGAAGATGAAATAGAAGATGTCGAATAAGTAAAAGAAACATCTACTTTTTGGTTTGTTTATAACCTTTTATAATGTTTCTTATAATTAAAATATTTATAAGAGTCCTTATAAGTTTTCCTTTTTATTTTGTTTTATAAGGTTGCTTATAAAACTTATAACGATCTTATTATAAAATAGCCATGAAATTAATCACCCTAATTTTCTCTAAACTTTATATATCATAAACAATACTTAAATTAGATTCATTGTTTAATAAATCCAAAGCTTTCTATGTCTTTTCCCAACCTTTTTATATGATTCTTTCTTGATTTGAGTTTTTTTAATTAGTCATCAAATTTTATAAATATGCTTATAAATCTATTTAAAAAACTTAATTCGTTGTTGTAAAAGAACAGTTTTTATAAGTCATCTTATAAATTTATAAGTACGCTTATAAAAACTACTTATAAGGTTTAAATCATCTTACTCCTTACCATTTTCTTATTTTTCATCTGGTTTTATACAGATTTATAAGGTTCCTTATAAAATTTTATAAGAACACATGCAATTTAATAAGGAAGTTTATAAGTATTTTTGAACACCAATTAAAAACAAAATTTGGATATTTTCTGTCACTAATTTTTTGTTTTACACAATGCCATGTCCTTTTTTATAAATCACAATATCCTTTTTGAAATTGTATGGCAACGAGAAACAAGAACACTTGATCAGAAAGCGCCGATCTCAACGCTTGATTCGTTTTATTTATATAAACCTTTCTTACAAAAGTCTTAACAAACTCAAAATGAAATCTCTAGCACTCACAAATGAATCTCTCAAGACCTTTTTCTCTCTTAGATTCAGCACTCAATTCTGCAAGACTTAGAAGCATTAGCCGCCGCTCAATGTTCCTCATCTAACTTATATACTAGCTCTAAACCTAGTATCTTTTCGTGATTAGTCAGAAATGAAAATACCTCACATAATGGTTCTTTCCATTTCTATCTCACTCACAGTCATCTGTCTTGACAGACACCTGATGACTCGCCTGGTTTCTCTTCGCTGAATATCTCTATGTCTAGTCATCCATGCATCATCATCTCTCTGTTCAGTCTCCCATCCATCTTCAGTCTCCCCCTTTTTAGCTCAGTTTGATCGTCAAACACTTTATAGACCTGTATCAAAACAAATCACATAGCAACATACTACAATGTACCACACACTACACTCACAGTTATCAGAATTAAGACAGAAAATCATAGAAGAAGGTTTTGATCAAAGTTCAACATGCCAATCCCAAAACAATATTACATCCCGCATTTAAAGACAAAATATTGAAGTTTTCAGCAAAAGTACAAAGAATTAGCAAAAGACAATAGTCTGATTAAGCTAAACTTCAAATCAAAAGAACTCCCCCATAATCTAAACTCCCCCATGATCAGGCATCTAACTTTGAGTCGTATCCCCCTGTTTGAAATCACAACTGAGTTAAAAACATCACTTTCTATGATCACAAAAGAATACAGTTTAAAAAATGCCACTTACCTGGTGTGAGCAGCAATTCCAACAGCCGAATTGCTTGCCTTATTACCTTCTGTGTTTGCTCAGCTGACGGGAATTCCTAGTGCTGCGAGTTGGAACTTTGACCCTTCTGAGTAGCCTGTTTCTGATTTTCTGCGGGCATAGACTTGGACATTGGTTTCTGAGGACGAGGTGGACGACTTGTTTCGCTTGTCTTGACTGGAATAGGCTGATGTTTCGATAGCAGATTGAACAGCAAACTGGGATATGGCAGCCAGAACTTGGAATCCGGATTCTGAGCAACTTCCAACACATGATAGAAGACTATCTTCCCAAAATCAAATGGCATGCCCTTGAGTAGAATGTACAGAATCCGAGCTCGTGTCTTGTTTCCATAAGATACATTGTTGGTGGGGTACCAATTCCTACAACAGATCTTGTACAGATGCCTGTATTCCTTGACAAACGAGGAGGAGAGGATTCCTTCCCACACCGTGACAGCATCATTTGTCAGAAAAGCTGCCAGATCATCATCAGAGACATGGACCATCTTCTCCAATGTTCTTGAGTCGTCCACATCAGAAAGTCCAAATAGAGCATTGACAAGTGAGGCAGAGAATTCAAACTCACAGCCATGGAGGTTTAGTTTCACAACTTTGTCAGATGTTTTTGTAGAAGGTAATGCAGCAAAGAACTCTAAGACTAACTCATGATCATAGGCTGAGATGTCTATCACAGTTTTCATTAGACCCGCTTTCTCTATAATCTCCTTAAAATTTTGCTTCCCTAGCAAAATCATACAGTGTTTCCTCCAAAATTTGCTTTTGAATGGAGAAAATTTTTTGTACCTTTCTTCGATCAGTGAAGCATTTGGAGGTACAGAAGTCCCTTGTTTGACCTTTGATCGCTTGCTAGAAGGAATTTCTGGTGGAAACTGACGACGTTGACGAAGTTGAGACGCAATTGGTGGAGTAGATGTGGTCGCTGAGGGTTTTGTCGGAGATGTAAGAGAGGAGTCTTCAGACAGATGCAAAACCTGAGGATTGTCAACCGAATGTGTCGTTTCTGATTTTATTTGTGAAGCAGGAGGATCTTGCTTTTTTCCCAGTGGAGAAGCAACGGGAGAACCTTGAGCCATCGGAGGAACTTGATCTGGAGCCGCCGGAGAACTTGAAGAGACAGGAGAACCTTGAGCCGAAGAGAGAATCTAATCTTGCCGCATTGCTTCAGATGACAGGTTCGGTTTTGATGCTTCGTGTTCTGAGACAGGATCTGTTTTCACCAGAGACTGTTCATCGCCTGTAGCGGCTAAGTGCTCTGCTCCTAGGATTTTGCTCGACGGAGGTGGTGGTTGCATGTGTGAGTATGAGGACGATCCATCTTCTAAATGAGGAGGATATGAGGTGTGCCCAACGAGCCTTGACAAAGATGAGAGTACTGATTTCATGGCGAAAGATAGAGAGAGAGACCGCTAAGAAATTTGTGAGAGAATCCAGAAGCAATTGAAAGGAATTTTTGATGGAAGCGTGTCTGGGAGTGACAAGACAGTTCCACTCCCCTATGTAGATGAAGAAACCCTAATTTCCTTTTCGCTCCAACATTGCTCGTTTCATATTCCTCTCCAGCTTTGGGCCTTACACAACCCATTGCCATAGTCTTGTGAGCTTACTAGACAAACAGATCATTGATACACACAGGGCCTTGACAGGCCAAATAGAATAACAATGAGAGTTCAACCAATTTATTTCAAGTCCAGCATTGAGTGATCCAAGTCATTATCAAAACATGTGAATTCCTCTCTTTAATCCATTTTAATTTCTTGTACTTATAGACTTAGAGAGATATTACCTTAAGAGCTCCATTCCACAGCGAGTTGTGTAATGAGCACACAGAAGGACTAAACTTATGGCCATTGTATAGTACTTCATGTTTCTTAAGTTTACACCATATACGTGATTGGCTTATGTGGCTAGTCTTTCACCAGTCATACCTTTATCCTCTTCATTAGACAGTATCCAGATTCTGATTTTGTGCCACAGGCAGCTGGAATTTCCTTTGGAGAGACATCTGACTATGTGCAAGGACCCTTCTTCCAATTTTTTTTTTTAAATTAAATTTGTCCTTACACATAAGAGCACCCATTGGGTAGAACAGATCATTGCTTGCATTTATTTGTTGCTCACTGTTCAACAGACAGAACAAGAATATCACTTGACTTCTCAATTCATTGTTCGTCTAGCAGACTACTGTGTCTTTGACACAGCACTGTATCAGTGACATCACGTTGACTATCAATTAGCTGATACAGTTGCTCTCCTCAGCTCTTTGACCTTCTGTATCACAGTACCCTATCTCCAAACAAATCTTTAAACAGAACGGCATGACAGGCAGCTATTTTCCACAGCGTGCAGAATCTCGTATATACCATCAACTCTAGAGGTTTGTCTGTACAGTATAGCCATTATCATGTTCGTGTTAATACTTTACACACTCGAGGAACAATTTAGATTTCACAAACACCAATAGCAGATCTTAATTAAATGAAACGATTAAAGTCTAGTGGTTTGGTGAAAGTATCAGCTAGTTGAGATTCAGAATTCACATGATCAATAACGACTAGTTTCTCCTAAACTAATTCTCAAATTAAATGATGTCTGGTCATAATATGTTTAGTTCGAGAGTGTAACACAGGATTTTTGGCAATACTAATGGCACTTTGGTTAACGCAGTGAATAGGCAAGGGAGTAAAAGGTGTACCGTAATCATCAGCCATTTGTTTCATCCACAGCAGTTGTGTACAACAGCTTCCAAGAGCAATGTAATCACCTTCTGCTGTAGACAAGGAAACACTGTTTTGTTTCCAACTTAACCAGGAAAATAACCTCCACTAGTACTTCTTCGGTCATCTAATGAACCAGCCCAGTCAGCATCACAGTATCCTACCAAATTGCTGTTTGTGTCTTTGGTGAAGTAGATACCCAAACCAACTGAGTTCTTAATATACTTGATGATTCTCTTTACTGCGAGAAGATGAGATTTCTTAGGCTTGGCCTGATATCGAGCACACACACCCACAGCATAACACAGATCTGGACGACTAGCTGTCAGATACAGTAGACTTCCAATCATATGCCTGTAGAGTTTCTCATCAACATCTTCTCCTGACTCATCTCTTGACAACTTCTCTGTCGTGGCCATAGGTGTTCTAGCTCCTTTGCAAGATGTCAGACCAAAACGGTTTATCAAGTTCTTTGCATACGTACTCTGACTCACAAAGATTCCAGCATCTGTCTGTTTCACTTGAAGCCCCAAAAAGTAGCTCAGTTCTCCACACATGCTTATTTCAAATTCTTGAGTCATGACTTTGACAAAGTCATTTACTAACTCTTGATTAGTCGAACTAAAAACAATGTCGTCGACATAAATCTGAACTACCATGAAGTCTGTTTCTGGTCCCTTAATAAACAGTGTCTTGTCTACATTTCCTCGTCAATATCCTTTTTTAGTGAGGAATGTAGCCAATCTCTCATATCATGCTCGAGGAGCCTATTTCAGACCATACAGTGCTTTGTGAAGCTTGTATACATACTCTGGATGTTCTGGACTTCCAAACCCCTTAGGTTGCTCCACATATACTTCTTCTTGCAGCCAACCGTTTAAGAAAGCACTTTTGACTTCCATCTGATAGAGCTTGAACTTATGTTTGCAAGCCATCCCTAACAGAAATTGGATTGATTCAAGTCTTGCTACTGGTGCAAATGTTTCATCAAAATCAACCCCTTCCACTTGTGAATATCCTTGAGCAACTAAGCGAGTCTTATTGCGAACCACAACCCCATTTTCATCTATCTTGTTTTTGAAGATCCATTTAGTGCCGACAATATTCACACCTTCTGGTCTAGGAACTAATTCCCAAACATTCAGCCTTTGAAAGTTACCTATCTCTTCTTGCATTGATTCAATCCAAAGTTCTTCTTGAAGCGCTTCTTTGTGATTTTCCGGTTCCGTGACTGAAACAAAGCATGCAAAATGTATCAGCATAGTGTCTTTTCTTCCTTCAGACAGATCTTTGAAGTTTATCTGTTTTCCTCTAGTGATTCTATCACTATGTAATTCACCAGTTACATCTTCCTTAGAGTGGTTTCTATGGACTTCCTGATTCCTCTGATCTTGATCCTCTTCCTGTGATTTTA
Organism: Lepidium aucheri; assembly: GCA_900406435.1. NCBI lineage: Eukaryota > Viridiplantae > Streptophyta > Magnoliopsida > Brassicales > Brassicaceae > Lepidium > Lepidium aucheri. The sequence goes on from OVBA01008522.1 coordinate 7,894, forward strand.
GACTTGATTCAGTAATCTGTGGTTCTGATTCATCAGAATTGGTAGGGACTTCAATTCTGTGCGAGGATGCATCATCAAACACCACATTGACAGTTTCCTGAACAGCTAGAGTACGCTTGTTATAAACTCGAAATGTCGTACTGGTTCCTGAATAACCTAGAAAGATGCCAATGTCCGTTTTAGAATCAAACTTTCGGAGTTGATCTTTATCACCCAAAAACGTGAAAGTAGCTGACAATTGGCGTTTTTCCCTTCCATAGCTCATATGGTGTTTTGTTTGTGCCTTTTCTGACATACACCCTGTTGATGATGTAAAGACATAATTCCTATTGAGATCATTCCATTATCAAGATCAAACCCTTAAACGCCTTACTCATAAACTTCAATCTAGAATCTTCGATCTCATATACCATAAAATATCTTGTAATTTACTTCTATAAATATCTTCTAAATTTTAGAAAAGCATGAAAATTAACCAATTTGTCAACTAAAACAAAACCTTATGTTCTCAAATTTGCCCAAAATCAATCTCAAAGTTCAAACATATAAACCCCAAATCACAGACCAAATCACAGAAATCATAAAACTAAATCAGCCTTTTAACAAAGTTTATTAAGTACTTGTACTGTTTAAGGGCAATTAAGAGAGCAAACTTGTCTGCAAAAAACAATCTAACCATACTAGATTGTATAATCTTTCCACTCTTCTGTGTCAGAACATTAGGAGTAAGTGAAGTGATCTCCACCATATGAAGCAATCTATGCATCGATTACCCATCCCACAGTTGGATCCATCTTCTACACACTCTGGCACACCAGCAAATCTCCACATTTGGCATAATTCCGTACTTTTTCAACTCCTACATCTCATATTGTTCCAAAGACTTTCTCTACAATTGTCTCTGCCATCAATAGACTCCCACAATCTGCTAAGAAATCCATTATTGTTTCCATCCTGTCTTCGTACTTTCCTGTAAGAATTTGGAATATGCCCGGCGCAAATCTCATCTCTGGTTTATCATCCTCCAACATTAGTGCACAAGCTTCTTCAATGTATCCTTCTCTGGCAAATATCCTTAATCCTTCAAGATATCGGGCACTTGAGTTACCTGCTTTCACACATCTCTTGAACAGCATTCTGTATGGCGATCCAATGTTAATTAGCTCCGGAGTTTCTTCAACTGTTTTCATGCATATGAATCTCAAAATTGATTTTTGCTGGCCTATTTTTCTCCCATGTCTACACGACACGATAATTGGTGCCAACTTCTCAAATTCCTTCTCTCCAACTTTGCCTACTATGATTTCCAGTACACTGTCTGGCAAACTCATGAGTTGAGAATTAACATCCATCCTTCTACAAAATTAGATATGAGATTCAAAACAATCGGACCTTAGAGAATAATAACCAGCTATTGATTTGACGGCGAACCCAAATTCTAAATCTCGAATTTAGATCATTGTATCTAGTAAGAGAATATAAATGAAATTGAATACATAAAAACTATATGAAAAGTAAGAAATTTATATATATTAGATCCATATATTAGATTCATAGTTTAATACATTATTAAATATTGACCTATCCATGAATTTTTTACTTTTTTGATTTGTATATAATCTTTTATAAGGATTCTTATAAAACTTTAGGTTTTTTATAAGAGTCCTTATAAATTTTAAAAATCAACTTGAACCAACAAATCAAAATGAAAATAATTAAGACTCATGTAGATTCTTAAGTTGAATAATTTTTTTATTTAGTTGACTAATGATACTGGAGTTTATCTTTCCCATTTTTATTTGTTTTTTTTTGTTTTTTTTAAAAGATTGCTTATAAAATTTATAAGATATTTGTAAGGACCCTTATAAAAAATTTTAACACAACTTCAAATACTTACAATTAAACACAATAGTATCATTGTATAAATTTTACCTGAAATGTTATCTTCCGTCTTTAGTGTAATTTCTTCATCATTTTCACTGTTTCCATGTTTTTGAATAAGAGTCTCATTACCAATTTGATTTTCCATGTGCCTTATATTCTCCATCCATTGCTAATTTGTCATATATAAGACAACAAATAACTGGTTTATATAATACTGATAAAACTTTGGTCTAGATAAAACATACTTAAAAATTCATTAGTTCTAAAACAAAATATAACTATTATAGCATCTTTATTTAGATCATTCCTTCATCAAGATCCAATACTTAATTGTCACTGTTCTTGTACTCCTCACCTGCATCCATATAGAACACCTGGTTTAGTTGTTATTCTATAATCAGTAAACCAAATATTTATAACTTGAATAAAAGGATTATATAAAATTCAACCAAACTTATAATTTTATAAGACTTTATAACCAACCTTATAAAATTAGAATTTCAGATTTACTGATATCAATCACAGAATTCGATCAGATATTGATTCCATTGATAAAAGCACTAATCATAAACTTCAATCTCATAATCTTTAATCTTAAAAAATGTACAATACCTTATATTTTTTAAAAAAATACTTTATAAATTACAGAAAACCATCAAAGTCAACCATTTTGTCAACCATTATGTTCTTCAATTCTACCTAAATCGATCTCAAAGTTGAAGCATATTAAGTCTCATAACTTGAATAAGATGATAGTTAAGAGAACAAACCAGTATGCAAAAGTCAATCTCACCATTCTAGATTTCAACTCTGTAAAGATATCCGATGCTAGCTCTATCCTAAAGTCTTCAATGCTTGATGAAGATAGATGTCCAAATTCAGTGAATCTCATTAAATAGCACTCCATAATCTTCAGCATATATATCCTTGAATCTTTGACTTTGGAAATCTGATACCAAACAAAAAAGTTTAATTTTATGTCCATTTTCATATAAACATTGAAACACTAAATCAACTTAAAATTACCCAAGGATAATTCGTTTTAATAGCAATGTCAAAAGGCTCAACACTAAACTCTTCATCTATGTTATTGCTGATGATATATGGTACAACCACTGAATATGCATGAATGTAGTTCTTTATGAATTCGTCTTTCAAGTATTCCTTTGATGTGTTTAGCACTGATATCCTTCTCTTCTCTACATCAATATGAATGGCAAGCCAATACTTGTTTTGCATACACAAAGGTGCTAGAACTTCTTTGTTACTCCCAAATGAACCTCCCTCTTCTGGAAATTGATACTCTTCTTTGTTGTCCAAAACTCTATATATGAGTCGTCAATAGTTTTCAGAAAAGATACTCCAAGAAGTGAAATTCCTTTTTTTAAGAACAAGCTTGGATACTGTTCTTTACGAGTCCTTAGTAATTCCAAAGCTGCTTCAATATGCTATGACAAATATAAAATAAAAAAAATACATGTTATAATTAAAACAACTGTTCTATAAATTTTATAAACATACTTATAAAATTAATTTAAAATAAAAATTTTGTGTCTTTACTGTGTCAAACATTATTTTCCTTGAATTCTGCAATAGTGAAAAACATTTTGACTCCATGTTCATCCCTGCAACTGTGATCTCCCTGCATTCAAGTTTGTAACCGATAAGAATCATTACAAACTTACTTATCCTTCTTGTTTTTCTTCCAAATTTCTAAAGTTTGAACTCTTGTTGAATCAGCTTTTGCAAATGGGAAAAGCACATGATGCTTTTTCTTCTCAGCTGTAAAAGGAGGTTGAGTATGTATCGAAGGAATTTATCCTCTTTGACTTCTTCTTGGTGGAAGTCTATCTTCTTTGTGTTTTTGCTTTTTCTCCTTCTTATCCTTCTCCATATTTTATAAAGAAATCATATAAGTCTAAGAAAATAAGTTTCTTCAAAATGAAAATTAATTTCGTATACATATTACCTCAATATTCTCTGTTGCCCTCTTCCTCTTCACGTTTCTTGTTTTTTGTGATTCAACCACATTCCTTCTCTCAGTTTCAACTCTTGTTTCTATGTTTACATCTGTTTCCTCGGCTTTTTTATTCCCAGATCCTTTTCCATGTGTCTTACGTGATTTTTCTTTTTCATGTGATTCATTGGTAATGTCTTTTCCACAAGTCTTATTCTCTTCTTTTTGTGCTAACTCATTGCTTTTCTCTTTTCCATGTGTCTCATTTTCATACATTTTTTAAGATCCCTTGTTTAGACCAAAAGTATAAAGTGTATAAATATTCAAAGATTTATAAGATAGCTATTCAAAATATAATCGCATAATCATAATATATACCTCATCATTTTCGGATCCTTTTGCAGAACTTACTTGACTCATAATGTTGAAATTTGGAGTCCCAGAATCTAGACTTGGCGATTTCTCCTTCATAAATTTATATGAGTTATATTAATTTTCTATCATATTTGAAATGTTATTAACATTCTAATTTATAAACAATACCTTTGTTTTTTCTTCAGTATTTTCAACTTCAACATCTTCGTCATTAGT
>OVBA01008523.1:0-12323 GCA_900406435.1 Lepidium aucheri
AAGACAGTTAACTCTATCATACAGACAGTTAACTCTATCATAGAGCAAGTTAACTCTATCATAAAGATACACTTTACTATACCCATCAAGAATCTAGTACACTAAGCCCTAAAGCACGCAAACTCAAATTCGTGAACAAATACTGAAAATTTGTGAACAAAAACAACAAATTTTAAGAATGTACCTCGAGTAAATAACGATGAAGAGCAATGCAGAACAGAAGACAAAGACGAAGAAGAAGAGACGGAGACGAAGACGAAGACGAAGTCGAAGAAGACGAAGAGAAACCGAAGATGAAGAATAAGAAAAAAAAAAGAAACCGAAGAAGAAGAAGACGTTTCTTCTTCTTTGGTTTTTTTTTATTTTTTTATTCGCGGGTGCAAATTTCAAATTGTTTTTAAAAAAAAAACTATTTTTGTCATTACACAATAATTGTGTGTTATTTGAGTAATTCTTTCATTGTATATATTTTACATTGAAACATTAACCGATCATCTATAAAGGAACTTTATAACTAATTGTAAAATCCTGCCGACTATAAAGTTAAATAATTAAAGCCATAATTTTTTGCATACAAAGGTAAAATCATTACATACAATTAAACGAATAATAGACATTAAAAATATGATACCACAAATTTTAATACATAAAAAGTAGAAAAATAAATAGTTTATTTTATGATAAACCAAAGATGATGTCAATCAATAAACTCATTTGCAATCTTAAATTGTGACAAATATAAAAACGATTGATTATATAATATCACAATTTTTATTGTGTTCAAACCAAAATTGGACATTATAAATATAAATATGCTATCAATTTTAAAACAGTATACAACATTATCCATTTTTATAATTACATGAGTGATAACTGAATCTTCCACGAAATATATTACGGAAACCGTAAACTGTAAAACCACACAATGTAAATAAAATCTGAAAATATCATAGAAAAAATAATCCCATGTTTGAAGCGTGGATAGCATCATAGGATAAAGAACCAGTTGTAATCTAAAGTAACAATATACATAGAAATGGCAAATGCTTGAAATTAGTAACCAGTTTCAATGCTCCAAATGTATTCTCGCCTTCTCAGTTAAGGATACCAATAGGAAGAGAATCAAATTCATAAAAAAACAAAGAATGGAGATGGTTTTCCGTATTTATCATACTTCAAGTTTAAAATTTTTTTGAAGAATACCATACCTCATTTTAATAGGTTTATAACATTAATTATATTGGATGCCATAATCTAGGGAATACCAAATTTTCAACCAAATATTTAAATATATACTCCCAACATAAATTATTCACATACAAAATATACAAATTATTTATTAGCTCAAACATATACTAATACACAGGTTCAATCATATTGATTATTATATTTCAAGAAATACCGAATGTTCTACAAATATATATATATATATATAAATATATATCCAGCATAAATTTTTACCTTACACTACTTTACAAATTACTTAATATCTCGAACTCCAAATCAATGTCCGCCTAACTGTATTGGTTGTTATATTTCAAAAAATACCAAATATTTGATATAGTATATAAATATATTCCCAATATATATAAATATATTCCCAATATATGTTTTGTATTAATTAAATTATACAACTAACTTAAAATCTTGAACATAATCCCACGCGTCCTGCACGCGTCCTGCACGGTTAGCATCCTAGTTATATAGAAGATGAAATCAGATAACCAAACCGGTCAACGCAAGAGAGGTTGGGTTTATATACCTGTCTTCCTCACACGAAGAAAGGCTTTCAGCTTTTTTCGAACGCCATATCCAAAAGCTCGACGAGATCCATCAGTACGAGATCCTTTTATACTAAGCTTCTTCTATCAATCGAAATCCTAATTACTCGTTCCCGTTCGATCAAGCGTTCGATCAACCGTTCATACATTTGATCTCGCGATTCGATAAGGGAATCGCGATGTCAATCGGAATTCCACCGGCTTCTTGGGATTTTCGTGGTTTCGTATTCTGTTTCATCTTCTTCAGCTCGTTCCCGGGTAAAAGTTAATCTGATTTTTATAAAACTTCAATTTCGCTGATCGTGTTGTAGTAGGTGGTAATTGTTTTGATCTTCACAGGAACAATACTAACACAACAAGTTACACTAGATTCGATTCGTATATTCAAGACTCACGATTGGTTATCAAAGCCTACAGTCTATTTCCAATGTAAAGGAGAGAACAAGACGGTGTTGCCTGATGTGAAGAGAGCCAATGTGTCTTATTCTTTTAAAGGCCAAGAGTCTTGGCAGGTTTGTATTTTTCTTTTAAAATGTGGATCAATCATCAGATATAGCTGATTGATTTTTCGTAGCTCTTGCAAAAGTTCTGATATTGTTTGGTTTTCTTTTAATCATAAATCTGTTTTTTTTTTTTTTTTTTTTTTTAAAGGAGCAATTTGATCGACGAATTGGTTTTGTAGTAACTTGGTTTATATAGGGGTTTCTTTGTCTGTAATACCTATAGTTAAATGGGCAGACACATAGGCTTGTCTTATGTTGAATAACATCATCTCTTATCACTGTCTTTGAGCTCTATGTTATGTTCTTCTTTTGATGTTTTCAGCCACTAACCGAACTCAAAGGAACAAAATGCAAGAGATGTGGGATCTATGAGGACGACACTATTACATCTGATATGTTTGACGAATGGGAGCTTTGTCCTTCTGATTTCACAGCAGAGGGTAGCTATACCCATGTCAAAGATAAAGAATTCAATGCTATTTTTATCTGTCATGGATGCTCACAAGTTGGAGGTGGTGCGTTACCAAGCAACACACCTTGACCTTTAGGATCATTCATTACATGAATATTGTTTCCTCCCAACTATACACCAAACTCTCCCATATGTCTGTAGGTTCTAGCTTTACAGTAAGAGATTCTGCTCTAGAGATGAATGTGCTTGGGATGATCATATGCGTGGTTTTTCTTACTGCAGGTTCATCAAATAAAAAATCAGGTGCTGAGAAGAAAGAAGAAAATGGCGGAATACATCCTGCAATTGTGGTACTGATTGTAGTACTCGTGTTAGGTGTAGTTGCGGTGGGACTTTTGGTAGGTTACAAGTATTGGAGGAAGAAGAAAAGGCAACAAGAGCAGGCCCGGTTTCTCAAGCTGTTTGAAGATGGTGACGAAATTGAAGACGAACTTGGCCTTGCAAATACCGTATGAAGCCAAGGTCAGTGTGGTGTAGTTTTACTCGAAGTCACCTCTACGTACATAGATAACTGCTTGATCGATCATCTCACAAGTATTTTGGTTTTGGTCTGAAATAGATGAGAATAAAGAAGACATATGCTTTATCCAACGTCCGTGTTGTTATTTATTTGTTTGTCATACTCGATTCCAAGTAAAAAGGCTCAATGAATTAGGCTGCGATCGTTTTCGTCAACAATTCCTTTTTGTTTTATATCTTTTCAAATCATTCTTTTCACAATAACAAAAGATCCTGTGAAATACAGAGGTGCAATATTATCACACAAGCACACAAACGACAACCTTAGAAATCTCTTGCCTTCAGCTTTTCTCGGGTTAGCTTCTGCTAGTTCAAAGCAAAGCGAAATGCTTTAGGCATCTTTTGAGCATGTTCAGCTTCCAAATTTGGTCTCTCACTACTAAAATATTTTATGACGAATAACAGCAGAGTTTGACAGTTGGTCTGAAACAAACCAACTTAAAGAGTCATCAAGGAAAGTAAATCAAGCATTGTCAAGCAACGATAAGTAAAGTATCAAGCAGAAAGAAAGGGAAAGAAAACAACATCCATTGATACACAAAGCTACATCAAGATGACTCACTGCCTTTAGGTGAAGGACGGTTAAGCTCAGTTCCATCATCAATGGGACTCCTGTCTTGACCATTAAGTCCAACAGGACTTTCATCACCTCCAACAGTTGGACTCGCAGAGTTCCGGCCATTACCATTTTCTTTTGGACTACCATCATACTCTGATCCCTCTTGCTCTCCACGCTTTGGACTGGCATCTATCATTCTCCCGTCAGGACTCAGGCTTTGGTCCCTGCCTTTTGGAGATACAGATCGCTCTATTGCTTTAGGACTGCGTGACCTCTCCTCCACACTTCTCTCTCTTCTCACTGAGGACCGTGAACGACTGATGAAAAAGAAAATTAAAAGTTAACCGACGGGCTTAAGCCAATAACATCGTGTAGAATTAGCATTGTCGACATCAGAACGTCTGTCTTACTGACAGCCAAAAAAGCATTCAAGGATTTCCATAATGCTACATAAAAGAGTTGTCTAGTGCATTCTTATGGATAAAACTAAAATAATACCTGAAAATGTTCAAAATTTTCATAAGCTTCTTATCACAAAATAATTACTGTCTGGTTAAGTTTTTGGCTTCTCTTTATATTCCAAATATTCTTATATATATGATAACTTCCATGCAAACTACTAACCTGTAGCTGCGCCCTCTGCTGTAACTACGGCTGCGGCTACGACTTGGGCTCCTTCCGCGACGAGGGGAGCGAGACTTGACTGGTGACCTAGAGTAACTTCCACCCAATCTGGAGTATTATTTTCCAACAAAAAATATATCAGAGTAAGTTTTTTTTGTCAATATATAAGAATAAGCTTAAAGTATAAAAAAGTGCAAAACAACTCAAAAGATAAATACCTGGCCTTCTTTGGACTAGGGCTGTTTTTGCAGTTTCTCTCAATGTGTCCTCGTTCTCCACAGCGGTAACATTTGTTCTTCCAGTCTCCTGCTGTGCAGTCTCGAGCCCAATGACCATCGACACCGCAATTAAAACAGCGACCAGAACCAGGTGGTGGACCTCTGGCCCCATTATCACGAGAACCACGAGGCGCCTATCAAAAACTCATAATTATGGCAAAACATCAGTAACATTTCATCCAAAAAATCACCATCGGAGAATTAATACTATAGAGACGTGAAACAACTAACCCCTCTTGATGCCTCCACAGTGATGCGACTTCCATCGAAATCCCGTCCATCCAAGTAATATCTTGCGTCATCAGCATCACGAGGATCACTAAATTCCTGTTCTTAAAATATGAGGGCCAATAATACATGCATAGTATATAAAAAGTGTTTGTACGCTTAAGTAACTTGACAAATCAGACCCTTGTATAAAGGAGGTGGTAGTTATTAGACTTACAACAAAGGCATAATCACGCTTCATATCCACATCGCGTACTCTGCGGAAATTGTTGCCAGAAAATCAAGGCCATCATTACTTAAGGTACTTCGAGACACCATATTTTGAGATTTGGGGCCATTTCCATTAAAAAAATACAATAAATCTACAAACAAAATCGCCGATGCACCCTCTATACACGTGGCGAGAATTTCCACCAATTACACCAAGTCCACCAACTCACCAAACATCTCCAGGTTAGGCAAAACCCCCAGAAACCTTCAACAAGACCATTAAAGTTAAGAAAAAAAAAAGAGAGCACTAAGCCTAGATCCAGAGTTTTCCCGCATGGATGAAACAACAAATGCAATAGTAATAATTACCCTTTGATTCTAATGTTAACTTTGGATATATTATCCCCTACACAATATCAAAGCGAAATCATTCCAGATTCACTCCAAATAACAGTGAACAAAATCCAAACACTCATCTCCCCAAGAACACAAAGAACAAAAGAAGACAATCAAGCAATAAGAAAACTTTATTTTTCTAAAAAAAGCAGAGATTTTTACCTTCCATATCTACTAAAAAGACGCTCAAGGTCCCTGGTACGAGTTCTAGATGATAAACGGCCAACATAGAGGCGAGTGTTTCCATAACGATCATCATGGCGAGGCATTATCAAGCTGCAAATTTTCGCAGAATACTAAGGCGTCAATTCATAAATTACAGGAAGAAGAATGACAGTAGCGTCTTAAAATTATCTAACAGAAATAAAAATGAGCAAAGATCCGAGAGGTACAACAGTGACTCAGACCTATACTAAGAATCCCATGTGAATATCAGAACAGAAAATTATTTATTTAAAAAAAAAAAGGAAAAAAAAAGACGGATATAAATCCCTAATCAGATACAAAGAAAAAGGCCGATTAACGACATCTAAAGAGAAGAAACGAGAAACCAATTGAAATCGATAACATAGAGATCGAAGAGCAATAAACCTGAACCAAAAAGATCCAATCAAACAAATTCTTCATACCTGGAGACAAAGGAGGAGAGTGCGAAACACAGAAACCCTAAAAGCTTTCGAAACGAAGGAGGTGAACCGCGGATAACACTGAGTCGTCTTCAACCCCTATCTAATAAATGTAGAAACCAACGAGATTCAACGGTTTAGATTCGTTGGTGGTCATTTTAACCAACGAGATTCAACGGTTTAGATTCGTTTGAATGTCGATGTTACCGCTATAGAATATTTCGTATTTTATTGGGCCTACTGTACATTCTTAAGCCCATTAAAGAAGTAGTTGAATTTCTTTTTTCCGGCGAGAAGTAGTTGAATAGGATCGTGACCGAGTTACTCTTATTGAAGGAAAAATGACCCCAACACTCTCCCGAGAAAACTGAAAAAGAAAATTGATTTAATTAAATCAGTTTTTAAAAGAAATAGTAGTGTTTTACCTTTCTATTCATAAGTTTTAAAACATCCAACCACCTATACCAATTACCAACTTGGATCCATTTCAGAAATTTTACACTATTTTTCAATTATTAAATATTATTGAAAATTGAACAATCGTTAAGTAAAAAGTTGATAATAACAGAACATAAAAAACAGAGATACAAAGAAGCACACTCAAAATTAAGATTGTAAGAAACTATGATCACAGATTATACAAATTAGAAAAGTAAATCGAAACAAGAAAAACATAGGTAATAGATATGAAACCTCTGCAAACACAAGTAAAAGAGTCACAGAGAGAAAGATAGCAGTCCATGGAGACACAATTTTATCTAAGAATATTGGAAGAGCCTCAAAAGAGAGATCAACAGAGCTGTAAACAGAAAGTCTTTAGCATGGAATATACCAGTACAGAGAAAACCCAAAATTAAGTAGTACTTCTATAGCCATGGAGTTTTCTCACCGGCGTTGAATCAATCTTGAGGACGGCCATATTTGATGAAAACTTCAGAGATCAACTAATCCAAGTGAACATAATACCAAACAAAAAACTACAAATCAAAAAGCCTCACCACACTTACACATTCACCTTCAAGAACGATTCAATGAAGAATAAGAGATACCCAAATCAATAGAAATTGAAGGCACAATCAAACTTAATACAGTCCCAGAAAAAAAAGAGAAGAATCAAACAACGAAAGAGAAAAAAGATCATGAACATAGCGGAAGTCAAAACCCAAACTTATATAAACAGAACTCAACACAAAAAAGAAAAAAAAAACAGAGCTCGACATAACAAAAGTCAATATCGTACGTCTCTGACATACGATGTTCTTCATACGGTCATCAACTTCAGCTTTCTCAATGGAGTAAACATATAATTGACTAATTTTTTCTTTTGTTTTTATGATGGCTCTAGACCTCTAGTGGTTTTACTTGTACCTATTACTCACTGCCTACTTTCTAAACAGATTAATGGCATGGCTAAGAAAATCCATGCACTCAAAAATAGTAGAGTTTTTCTGGTTCACTAGTTTATGAACTCCAAACTTATATAAACATAGTTCAACACCAAAAATAAGAAAAAAAAACAGAGCTCAACGCCAAAAATAAGAAAATAAATAGAGCTCAATAGAACGAAAGTCAATACTCGATGTCTCCAACATATACTGTATAACATGACGAAGAAGAAGAATTAGAAGAAGAACGTGAAGAAGAAGAAGAATGTGACGTCTCTGATAATTTTTTTTGCTACAGCATTGTTATACTAGTTTTTAGTTGTGCATAAATATATGTAGTTATATTTTGGCTGGTTTTGACAAATAATTAGTTTACCCTAATATAAATGTATAATAAATAGATTCAATTTTCCTTTGTCTAAATGTCTTTTGTTTTGTAGATTCGTTACAATTCTGAAAATTTTCAACGAGAACTATAGTTGGGGTTGCAGATAAGCTTTAAATACCTAGGAAGAAGATGAAGATGATTTTACCGATAACTATTAAGATAACCGATAATTATTAATTTATCATATAAATGTATTATCTTAACAGATAACTCAGCATCTTAACCTACGCTCGAGTGAAGAAAACCTTTTATAAGTTATCAGTATATAAGTGCAAAACAAAGATATAACAGGTAAAAAAATTATTTACAGTCAACCAATTTGTTTGCATTAGAAAAAAGTAACAAAACTTGCTGCTTAAGAACCCAAGATTTCAAACAAATTACCATGAACAGAAATATACACAATCAATACCCCAAAGCAGGTAATGCAGGCCAGTTATACAGTAGGTAGGAAATCACGAATCTTCGAAAATCATGTAAATGTATATGTTAGGGAATTAAGACTACTTATACACAATCAATACGCCAAAGTAGGTAATGAAGGCTAGTTATATAGTAGGTAGGAAATTGCAAATCTTCGAAAAGCAGGTGATAAATTATTTGTTAGGTGAAAATTTATATGTTAGCTGGAAACATATATGTTAGCTGCAAAATTATATAAAAAAGATATCTGGATAAAAAAATAAAATTTTGCAAAATAAAACACAATTACACAGTAAATGACATATAAATAAGCATAACAGTGGATGATCATAGGTTGTTTTGCATAAACACATAGAAAAATATCTTGTAGTGGTTCTCAAGTTTGTCCATCTCTTCGCAGTGGTACTCAAGCTTGCAAAAATGTAATATAACTGCAAACATTTAAAATAATTGCAAACATTTAATATAACTACAAATATTTAAAAAAGGACAAGATTTTACAAAATAAAACACGCTTACACAATACCTGACATATAAATAAGCATAATAGTGGATGATTACATATTGTTTTGCACAAACACAGAGAACAATCTTTTGCAGCGGTACTCAAGCTTTTCCATCTCAATGCGTGACTGATCGACCTTCTTGAATCATCTGCAGCAAGTGATCGACCTTCTCATCGGTTTCTTCATCTGACCACATGAGGTTTTCTTCTTTGGGGATATCATATTCCGTTGAATTGATAGCTTGAATATTAACAAGTAAATCAGATCGCAACAGGTAACAATATATTTAACTGTAAATTAATTATTTTACCGGAACAAGAATGTTTTGTATATAATTCCAAAACATTGCCTTGCACTCCAGGTACTCAAGCAATGATTTTTTTGGATAAAATGGCATCTAACAAGTCGACAAACTGCAGAGATGGTTGCTTTATGCAAGTTTAACAACATTTGTGAGAATACATCAAAAATGGTGCTTAACCAAACAAAAGTCAACACAACAACAATAATCAAGAAGGCTCCAAGCAGGTTTAGAAGTATTTGCAAAACTTTCAGGTTCAAATATAACAAAAACATTACTTGCAATAGCAGAACGTTATAGAAATCTAAAATTTTTGCACGGTTTCACACTACTTGCAACTACATATTATCACTTAGGGTTTCCCAAATCCAAAAATTCATAAAATTCACCTAATTAAATAGCTCAAAACAGAAAGAAAACAACACCCATCCACGATAAGAAATCAAACACAATAATTAAAAAGATGCTAACTCATAAATGTATTGTGTTTTAACACATGAATTGGGGAAAATGAGTAATTACAAAAAACATAAATCCTACTAAATAAAAATTGGTTTGAACATGAGATCAATAAAAGAACCGGAGACATAAAAAATCAAGAATGAGAGAAAACTCTCAAACCTAATTAGATCTAAGATTTTGATGTGATTTTATGAGTTCTCAACGCCAAACGACGATATTGGAGGATAGTTAGGAGAAGAGATATTAATGGAAACTGCTTGAGAGTGTTGAAGAGAACCAGAGAAATAAATAAAGAAGAGAAGAGGAAGAACGACAATGGAAAAGGACTAAGGGAGAGAGAAGGTAAAATTTTCTTTTTATTTTATTATGAGAGTGGATATTTTAATTTTCAAGCAAAATCTAATGAAATAAAATTTTCTAATTGCTGATGTTATAAAGGCAAACCGGTCAACAATTTTGAGACATGGGCCTACCATTTCTAGCCTCACTCTATAACTAATTTTAATAACTTTTGATGTTATTGAGTGCAATTTTAAGATAATTAAGGCAATAATATGAATACAGAAACTAATTAAGAAAATAATATATAATTCTTAAAATTAAGAAACTAGCAGTGGGATCAGAGTGAACAAAGACTGAATACCTCTAAAACTCAATGGCCCACCTTTTCTCTCTAGCGATTCTTAGATGTTGATAATGGTGGAGTTACTGCGTCTTGAGAAGTTGTTTGTGACCCCTAAGAATTGGATTTGAGTTTATAGATATAACTAGATAGTTTTTTGTTTGTATGATTATTTAGGAAGTCCTTCAAATTATTATTTGGTTACTGGGTTTGGAATAACTTCAGGAATTGAAATTAATTTGATAATGGTGGATTTGATTTGTAGATTATTACGGATTATAACTCTTGCGTTTGATCTTTTTATTGTTTATTACAAATTCTAACTCTTAATGTATTTTATTTTATAGATTCGTTGTAAATTTGTAAATTTTAAACTTAGCCATAACTGAGTTGCAAATTAACTTTAAACATTGTTGAAGAAGATGGAGATGATATAAGGTGTAAATGGTAACTGGGGAATTGTGCTGAATGCGGAATTTGGTGAAATTTTTTTTTATTTTTATGCAGAATTTTGCAGAATTACTTAAAATCAAATGGTAACAATTGAATTCTACTGAATGTGAAATCTGACAGATATTTTTAATAATTAGATCGGCAAAATCCAATTTATAACCAAAATATGTCCTAGAATTCCATTTAATCTACATCCAGTAATGAGTTGAACTCTTGATGCTAGATTCATATACCAAAAAAAAGAAATTAGAACTTGAGCTAAACCGAATCTGATCCAAAATAAGTAAAATATAACAATTCGAGTTTTTTGTTCTTAATTTTTTACTTAAACTAACATGAAACAAATTAAAACAAAATCGATACAGAAACAATAATGAACCAATATTAAACCAAAATTTTTTGGTACTTACAAAAAGAAACTATCGATATGAAAAAATAAAATATAAATATATATGAAATAAAAAATATGTATATATATGCTATATAATTTAATTTGAACCAATGGATCATTAAATATAAATATGATGGAAAGAAAAAGGATTATTAAATATATATATATATATTAAATAATATATTTTGAATGGATGTATCATAAAATTTATGTTTTTATTCATAACTCATTAGAATTTTATTTATTTATTAGTTAAAATAAATAATGATGGAGGAATTGACTAAATAATGAGTTGTATACAACTGGTAACTGAGGAATGGAATAGTTAAGGATTTGAGCAATTCTACAAATTCCTCTGTTACCAGTTAGGACCATAATCGCTAACTATGATGATAACAACAAATAAAAGTTTTGCGGTAATTACCTTTACAAGAATATAAAATAAATATGAATCGGGTAACAAATTTATTTGAAGGCAATTAATTTGTTTACATATACCATTTCAAACAAATTCAAGGACCTTGGAGTTAAAGAACATGTGCAAAATAAAGATATAACAGGTAAAACAATTATTTACAGTCAACTTATTCATTTGCACTATAAACAAAGTGACAGTACTTGCTGCTTAAGAAAATGTGAAATGTATATGTTAGCTGCAAAATCATGTAAAAAAGATGTCTACATAAAAATGGACAAGAATTTTCAAAATAAAAAACGCTTACACTGTACATGACATATAATGTTAGGGAATAAAAGCTAGTTATACACAATCATACACCAAAGCAGGTAATGAAAGGCAGTTATACATTAGGTATGGAATCCCGAATCTTCTAAAAATAGGTGTTAAATTATTTGTTAACTGCAAACATATATGTTAGCTGGAAATGTATATATTAGCTAAACCTTCATTACCTGCTTTGGCCTATAACTAAAGTCGTAAAATGAAACACGCTTACACAGTTCATGACATATAATATGCATAAGACTAGATGGTCATAGGTTGTTCTGCAAAAACACATGGACCAAATATCTTGTAGTGGTACACAAGCTTGTTCATCCCTTTGCACCTTCCTGAATCATATGCATTATGTGATCGACTGATAACAAGGTTTTTCGGTCTCTAAGCTATCAAATCATCATAGGAAAGTGGTAAGTAGAGTGGATGTCGAACCAATACTCAGAGAAAGCATGCAAAC
>OVBA01008525.1:0-12322 GCA_900406435.1 Lepidium aucheri
ACATAGTTTGTTTAGGAACTTTGTGGTTTGATCTTCATTGATCTTATTTCAGTATGTTTTATCCAAATTTTATTTTTCATGCTTGATATTTGTTTGTTATTATATTTTGTAATATAACTTATAAGCATATAACATTAATTACTATTTTAATCCCAATTATATATATAATTAAGAAGAGGAGACTTCAGACTGAAGTCTCCTATAATGTAAAAGGGTATAGATGTAATTACGTATTCAAGTTTTTTGTTTGGTCATTAAGATTAAAATTATAAATTCAATATATAAATGAGATTCTCTTATAAATTCACTATTTTGAAGGCTACAAATATATACACATTTCAGCATTGATGTTGCTTATCCTAAATGATTACCAGTAGACTAACTACATCAGCATATCAAATATTGTTATGCAAACCTAAATAACAGCGCCCCTAGGACAAAATCACAAATGCTAATTATTCTCATGAAACAGACACCAGAACTTACAAGGATAACAAAAAGAGAGAGGAAGAGTTCTTTATACCAGCAACTAGAGATTGGAAGAATTTCTCGGTGACATAATCCTCCTTGTTGGTGTTCTCAAAAGCTAAACTGAATTTGTACTGATTAAGAGCTTCAACCTTCTTCACTGTAAATATATTAAAGTTCTTTTGGCTTGGTTAAGAAGAAACAGAACATTTTGCTAGCAATGCAGGAAGACTTACCTCTGCCATTCCAGTTCCGGTGACAACCACCAAAAGAATCAATCTTAACATCCGCTTCCATTAAGGCTTCGAGAGCTTCTAGCCTGAAATTTTGAGCCCCACAATTGGAAATAAAAGCAGCAGCAAGAGCTTTCTCGGTCTTTGGTTGCACTGGAGCCATAATATCATATTCTGCCCATGAAAAATACCCAACAGGAACATCTGATGAGAGACTAGTTGTCATCACAATATCATAACCCTTCCTGATGAACAACAGAAGATCAAATAATTTCAGATACTTTTCAAGAAATTTTTAGGGTCCTCCAAAAGTGTACAATCTTGACAATGAAGATTGTGCTTACCCACCGTCGTGCATGAGCAAGATTATTCTCTCTGTAGTACTGTGCTGACTCCATGGAACGGAGTACACCGAGTGTTCCAGGTTGATGACCTAATCCAAAAGCTGCATCGGGTTTCTTATCTGAACTGATTCCAAGTGCACAATCAACTGAACACGATTGGAACTCCTATGATTATGAGGATTGAAGTCAATAACCATTCGTAAGAAGATAATCTTCCAATACTTGCTGTCTACTACTACACCAGCTATTATTCGGAAATACTGATCCTTTACGAATCATTGTATCCGCATTAAGGCTTATTGGCAGACCACAACATTTCTAATCAACATTATACCACAAAGAAACCATTCCATGGTCACACACTGTAGATAACAAGCAAAACCCTAATACAATCACAATCACAACAGTTTGGTGGTCCCCTTGACTTACTATCAAAGTTGAGAGACTACGCACAAAACAAGGCAATGAACAATCTATTACCCAGCACCCAGAGAAATTAGATTTTTTTAACTTGATGATGGACAAAATGATTCAATGGCAAACCTTGTCACTACCGGAGATAAAGATCGGGTCTTTATTGAAATTTCTAGAAAAATTAACTGAGTCTACTCTCTCTAACCACTCCTCGCATTTCTCCATTCCCGACCCAACCTTCAAATCGGAAGGCTTGGTGAAAAAATCTGTAAATGTATCGACCAAAGCTGCGTCATCGAGGCGACATAGAAACCCGATCTCGATGATGACGACGAGAGCCACGCAGATTGGCAAAAAGTTCGACACTTTTCGCTTGAAAGAGGAAGGAGGCGAAGAAGAAGAAGCAGAGCCATTGGCTACAGGCAATTCTTCATCATGGGTCGCTCTATATTTAGGTCCCCGAAGATAGGTGAACACACACCCATTAAACACAGCGACGATTTTGTCTATAAAGCATTTGAAAATTTGTAAATGGGTTTATAGTTTAAGCAGTTTTTTTTTTTTTTTTCGTAGACTGCTTAGTTTTTTTTTTCTTTTTTTCGTAAAAAAAAAAAAAAACTTAGACTCCTTAGTTTAAGCAGTTTAAGGTGACTGCTTCACGAGAAAGAAAGTAAAATTTGCCAACTTTGTCATTCAAAGTCAATTCTCTCTGCAATTTATCTCTTTTATCAACATACTAGCACTGGACCTGCGCAAGTGTGGGTTAAATTCTATTTAAAATATATATAATTTTAAATAGATTAATATACTACATATAAATAAATGAAAATCTTCGCTGGCTATAATGAATAATGACCGTTATTTTGTATCATATGAAGGTATATCCAATATATGTAGACGATGTGGGATCTATAAACACTCTATCCAAACATGCCCGCAAGCGCCTAAAGATAATAATTAGGAATGCTATGTTGCTGTCCCCACTCTGTTGGTGGAAAGTTTGGTGAAAGATGACGGGTTTACAATCGTTTGGAAACGGGGTAAATCAAAGACATCTTCTTCCAAAGAAATACGTTCATCATCTAGCGATAGAGGTAGGACGCAGTCCCGTGTGTTGCAAGAGAAGCCTAGCTTTTGCTCGCAAGAGAATATTCAGCTAGCTAATAGTTTTAGTGGACTTCCTGTGAGTCCGGCCAAGGAATCTGAGACTGTTATGGCCGTTGGGGCTGGAAAAAAAGAGAATAACACTGAACACTGTGTGTGATACCTCGAAGACTAAACCTTTGGTTCCCGCAAGTTCTAGTGGAATTGTTGCTTTGAGTGGATTTTTTCTTCAGTGAAACAAGGGCTGAAAGGGAATGGTAAAGCAAGCGTGTAAGTACCCTTAAGGCTGGTGAGAATCTGAAAGTTACAGGAAGGAAGATCATCGCGAAACCAACTCATGGTTTAGTTTTCGGACCATCGAATGAATAGTTTTGCTAGCTTCACGCAAGAGACAACGCATGAATACACATTAGGGAAATGAACAAGGTGGTGTGAGCACTAACACTGTGTGTTCTTTAGAGGATCCTCTTATTGGTACACTACCGGAGAATACCCTACCGATGGAGCCAGGGGAAATGGTACTACAGACATGGAGAATGGGATAGATGTAGAGAATTGGTCACAGGGAGGAGATACCAAATAGATGAATACCTGATAGGTTGCCCGAGTAGTTTGTTACATTTTTTATCATGTTTATATGATGAATTTTCTTTTCTGGAATTGCCGAGGGACGAGTAAATCCAATTTTAGAAGATCGATATGATATATCGTCAAGAAACATACAGTGGATATTCTTGCTTTATTTGAAACTCATGCGGGGGGAGACCGAGCTAAAGCTATATGTCAAGGACTAGGTTTCGCTAATTCCTTTCGAGTATATACTGTAGGTCAAAGTGGAGGTTTGTAGTTATTGTGGAGATCAGAAGTGGGTGTTGTCGATATTCTACATTATGCAGATCAATTCATACATGGTAATATAACTTCGGGGTTGGAAGTTTTACAACTTTTTGCGGTCTATGCGGCTTCAATGGTCAACAGAATGGCTGGTTTGTGGAGTCAACTAAGTGATTTGATTAATCTGATTGATGATCAAGTCATTATTGGTGGGGATTTTAATTTGATTATTCGCCTTGATGAACGTATGGGAGGGAATGTGAGTCTATCTCCAGATTCTCTTGAGTTTGGCCGGTGGATCAATGAACTGTCTCAAGTGGATATGGGTTTTAGAGGTAACCATTTCACTTGGAAAAGAGGCAGGGATGAGAGAAATTTTATAGCTAAACGTCTGGACAAAATTTTTTGTTGTGCAAAACTATGGTTACGATGGCCCGAGGCAATAGTTTGGCATCTACCCTTCTTATCTTCAGATCGTGCTCCCTTGATTGTTCAGTTGAATCCATCTAGTTTGAGTAATCCATCTCGCCGTCCCTTCTAATTTGAAGTAGCTTGGCTTACACACTCGGGTTTTAAAGAACTCCTTAATGCTTCTTGGGATACAAATCCCATGACTCCCATTGCTCTAAAAAAGTTAGGGAAAACCTTGAAGATGTGGAATAGAGAAGTATTTGGGGATATTCATAGATGCAAAGACAGAGTTACGAATAATCTCGTTGAAGTCCAAGGGCCAGAAGAAGCTGTTAAGCGAGCTAGAGGTGATTTTGGAACATGAGGGGGTGTTATAGTTTCAAAAATCCAGGGAGAAATGGGTAGCTTTTGGTGACCAAAATACTAAATTCTTCCATACATCCACGATCATACGTCGGAGACGGAATAAAATCAAAGAATAAGGAAGGTGTTTGGATATTGAACCCTACAGACTTGGAAGCAATGGCGTTGGAGTATTATAAGGGTTTATATTTGGTTGAAAAAATAGGTGGTAGTACTGTGTCCTTACCTCAGGTTGGTTTCCCAAATCTCTCGGGTCACGATCTATACATACTGAACAATCCTTTTACACCTTTGGAGATAGAGAAAGCTGTTAGGAGTATGAATTGCTACAAGGCTCCAGGAGTGGGTGGGTTTCAACCCATCTTTTATCAATCCATTAGGATGTGATTGGTGCTTCCGTCGTTCTTGCTCTTGTGTTTTTTAGAACTTGAGTCTTGTTTGATGGAAAAAATGATGCTCTCTTAGTTTTGATTGGGAAGATTTTAAAGTCTAAAACTATTAAACAATTTCGTCCAATCAGTTTGTGTAATGTCCTCTTCAAGACAATTACTAAGGCAATGGTTTTGCGAATTAAAACCTATCATGAAAAGGATTATTGGACCTACTCAAGCTAGCTTCTTACTGGGTCGGATGAGTATTGATAATATCGTTGTCGTATAGGAGGCGGTACATTATATGCACAAGAAGAAAGTAAGAAATGGTTGGATGCTTCTAAAACTAGACATAGAGAAAGCATATAATATGATTATTTAGACTTTCTCCGAGACACACTCCAGACTGCTAGGTTGCTGAGTCAGTGGGTAAAATGGATCCTTAGTTGTGTTTCAGGTCCTGAGATGAGGTTATTGTGGAATGGGAAGCAGACTGAGTTGTTCTGTCCTTCTCGGGTACTATGTCAAGGGGACCCACTCTCCCCTTATCTGTTTGTACTCTACATTGAGAGGCAGTGTCATCAAATTAAGTTAGCTGTGACATCAAAAGAATGGAAGCCAATTCAATTATCGTGTGGTGGACCTAAATTATCTCATATTTGCTTTGCAAACGATTTAATATTATTTTCAAAAGCTTCAGTACAACAACTCGAGTCACTAAGGGTGTCTTGGATTGTTTTTCTGATGCTTTGGGAGAGAAAGTTAGCCTTGACAAATCTAAATTCTTCTTCTAGGATAATGTAAGACGAGACTTGGGGAATCAGATCACAACAACTAGTGGTATTAGGTCCACAAAGGATCTTGGTAAATAGATGGGTATGCCTATTCTCCACAAACGTGTTAACAAAGAAACCTTTGGGGATGTGCTTGGAAGAATTTCTTCTCGCCTTTTGGGTTGGAAAGGCTGATTTTTAAATCTTGGTGGTCATATAACATTAACAAAGTTCGTACTAGTTTAGTCCACTATATGAGCATCATTGTGCTACTGGCGGCCATTCTTAAAAGGTTAGACATGATCTCTAAACAGTTCATATAGGAAAGCACTTCAAATCAAAGGAAACAACATTCAGTGAATTGGAATACTATGTGTAAGCCAAAATCTGATGGGGGTTCGGGAATATGAAAATCAAAGAATATGAATATGTCAATGATTGCTAAGGTGGGAGGAGACTTCTTCACGACAATTTAAGCATGTGGCTTGTTTTCTTCATAGTAAGTACTGCATTCATGCAGCTATAGACTTCTCTTGGCTACATAGATCAGGCAATGGGTCTGCTATTTAAAAGAGCATTGCTTTGGGATTGTGAGATGTAGTGATTCTGGGACTGAGGTGGATTATAGGAACTGGGCAAAGTATTCACTTTTGAGAAGATAATTGGCTCTTGGACTCGACAATAGCATCACAGGCTATGACACCCTTGTTTGATTCTGTCTGTCTTAAACATCATTGTTAAAAACATGTGGGGTCATCATTCGGGATGGAAATTTAACGTGATAACACTGTATGTATCTGAAAGAGTTACTTTTCAGCTTTGATCTTTGGTAATTGATGAAATAACAGGTGCATTGGATATAATCTTTTGGAAAGCAACGCAAACTGGTGTTCTGTCTCATCAGCTTGCAGTACTATTACAACTGATTGGACTCCATGACCCAATATGTCTACTCTATATACTCGACTTTGACGAGTTCAAGTACCACAGAAGATTCATGTGTTTCTTTGGATGGTTAGTCACCAATCACTCATGACGAATCTTGAACGTTTTAGACACCCCTATACGAACTTGAGCTTATGTCCGAATTGTAAAAGGTGCTGAAGAATCTATAACTTTTCTTCTTCACGATTGTCCGGCGATGAAAGGGATTTGAATTCGACTAGTTCCCACTGAAGATCAGGTAGCTTTCTTTTTGAATCCTTTGCTGAATTGGATTTTTACCAATCTTAGTATTAATGATGTCAAGGAAGCTAGTATGTGGTTTATTATGTTCACAACAGCAATTTTGCGGGCTTGGTGTTGGAGGTGTTGCAATTTCTTTGATAACCAATGGCCATGTCAAGATCAGACACATTTTGTTAAGGACAAGAATGTTGAAGCTTGACTGGCACACAGTAAAACTTTTGGAATTGCTTTGAATCCGCCTGCATTGAGAAACAAATATCAAGAAATAGGCAAACACTTGAGTAATCCAAGTCTGGACCATTAGAAAGTATCCAAAAGGGTTATAAGGTACATGCAGAGAACAAAGGACTATATCCTCACGTATCGAAAATCAGATTACTTAGTGATTATTGGATATTTTAATTCTGATTTTGATAGTAGAAAATCCACTTCAAGCTATATTTTTTTTTGTTGGCTAGTGGAGCTATTACATGGCGTAGTGCGAAAAAATCACTCATAGCTTCCTCCACAATGGCACAATAATTTTTAGCAATCTTTGAGACATATAGTCAGGGACTTTGGCTAAGGAATTTTGTTATTAGGCTGCCAATTGTTGAGAGAATTAAAAGATCAAGTAAGTTATATTGTGACAATAAATCAATTTTTTGTACTCCAACAAAAATAAGAGCACAAAAAGTCCAAGTTTATCAAAATTAAGTTCCTCATTGTTTAGGAGTACAAAATGGAGATATTTCCATATAACACTTTGGGACAAATTTCATGATAACATGTCCTCTTACGAAAGGCACGAGCGATCCTGACCTAAAGCTGGTAAACCTTGTGCTTTATACGCTTAATTATATCATCAATTTAAAGACATCAAATTCCATTAATGTCTATATAGTGTAGTGATTATGTACGTCTTTCAGTGTAGAATATGGTGTGTTCGATGCCCATTAATGCATTGTTTTGTATTTTTTTTAAATGTTTATTACAACATGGGTCATGGGGCATCAAACTTTTGTTTTGCTTTAGGCAAGGTCTTTCATGAGCATACTGCTCGAATGGGTGTTTTACTGTTTGAGGAAATTCGGTTTAGTGGGAGTTTTTCATTTGGTTTTGAAACAGACAAAGGCAAACCAAAGTTAGCGAGAAACAGAAAAATGAGCAATTCAAAAGTAACGGTACAATGCAAATTAAGTGCAGTGAAAATAGAAAACAAGTGCAGTGAGAACAACTAAACGATGATGAGAAGAAGGATTTCTTAAGGGGTGGAGATCATGGACCAGCATCTCACTTTAAGTCACTAAATCGCTTAACAAACTCAAACAGAGCTGATCTCTAGGCAATAAACTTATAACTATTGAGTTCACTCTCATGGTAAACAATCTCAGTAAAGCTATCAACCGACCTTATCATCATAAGCGTTTAATAACCTAATTGGCATGAAGTAACCATTTAAACGAGCCTAATAAACACCTAAGACAATTAATCTCTTAAGCTAAGGATGTAAATTTCTGAGACGGTTTAATCAGACAATTCAACACACCTATCAAAAGCTAAAAGTATAAAATCATGTTTCAACTGATCAGAAAGGAACAAGCATTGACAACACCGAAACAAAAGAGATCTGTATTATTCTACTCTTAAGCGACTTAGAAAACATTAAGATCCACGCTGGTCTAGTCCGTTCCCTTAGGAACCCTAAGTTAACTACTCAGAAATCGTAGGTGAAACACTCGAAATAACAATCAAAGTGGATGATATGATCCAGGAATTCAGAAAGTAAACTTAGAATGAAAAACTGAAACTGAATTAAAACATAGATAAAAAGAAAGTGAAATCTTATTTTGGAATTACAGCACTGAAAAGCTCTAAGAGTTTCAGAAGTAGTAGTAAAACTTAGATTCCGAGTCTTCATCACAACAAGGAGGTATTTATACTAATCCCCTGTTAAACCTAATAAGTAGAAAATGAAAAACTAAAAAAGATAGATGACTCGACTTTGTGGGTCGAATCGAGTCATTGGACCGTCGAAAGTGGAGTTGACTCAGCCCATCTGGTGCAGTAGGATCCATTGAGATACAAAGCCCGTCATGAGTCAATCTGCTGTCACCACGACATGATCCTAGTTTCCATTGATTTGTGATTCGAGTTGTCATTGCTTTGCAATTCGAGTTGTCGTTGCTGTTGGTTTGCAATCTGAATGTTGTTGGCGTTGGTTTGCAATCTGAGTGCCATTATCGTTGGTTTACAATCTGAGTGTTGTTACCATTGGTTCGCAATCCGAGTTACCATGGCCGTTGGTTTGAAATCTGAGTGCCATTGCTGTTGGTTTGCAATCTGAATGTCGTTGCCATTGGTTTGCAATCAGAGTGATGTTACCGTTGGTTTGCAATCCGAGTGCCATTGTCGTTGGTTTGTAATCAAGTGCCATTGCTGTTGGTTTGCAAATCGAGTTACCGTTGATATCCAATCTGAGTTGATACTGCTGTCCAATCCGAGTTACAACTGCTGTCCAATCCGAGTTATTGCTGCTGTCCAATCGGAGTTGATGCTGTTATCTCTTCATTCCCAGTCCAAGCTTCCTGAAAATAACTCCAAATACAATATATATGCTATGCAAATGTAACATATGTGAACACACTACTAATGACTTGATTGTAATGTAAATGGAATAGATATTAATGAAAATTAAACCAAAAACGACACCTAAAACGCGCTAAAATGCGTGTATATCAAATGCCTTTACATTTGAGTGAAAGAGTTAGTATGGATGGAAAAAAGAAGGCTGATGTTGTCAAGCAGATTCATTAGCAAGCTAGACTCAATATTCAAGCCAAAATAGAGATGTATGTATGCCAAACAAACAAAGGCCGCAGGCAATTGGTGCTTAGTGAAGGCGACTTGGTTTGAATACATTTGAGGAAAGAATGGTTCCCTAATGAGAGAAAATCCAAGCTTATTCCAAGGATGGATGGACTGTTCGAGATTATTAAGAAGATCAATGACAATGCCTATCAATTGGATTTTCAAAGTAAGTATTCAGTTAGTAATAGCTTCAATGTTGCTGATTTGGTTCCTTATGTTGTAGATATTGCGGATTTGAGGTCAAATCCCTCTCAAGAAAGATGGGATGATATAAGAATGGCTGAGCATCTTGAACCAGAGCAAGGAGAGCTTGAAGAACTCGAACCAAAGGAGCTTGAGCAAGCATTAGAGTTACCAAGTGGACCTATTACAAGAGCCAAAGCCAAAACATTACAAGCAGCCATTGGCACAATGCTCAATCAGGCTGAAAGCAACCTTAGCTCAAAAGCTAATCCAACTACATTGGTTGTGATTCAAGCTAGCTAAGGGTTGCCTAAGAAAGGTGTATGCTCCTATACTTTTTGTCCCTTTGTTTAGTTATGTCTCAACTTGGGTTTTCTAGACAAGGTTTTTAATGAGGTAAGGTGCATATTCTCTTATCTTACAAACCCTTAGGCGAAATTGCTAACTATTTAAGGAAGAACCATTTTGAGATGGACCGATTTCTTTTAAGACTTTAGGTTATTTTTCTTAAGTGGGTTTTATGTTATTTACGCTTCACTTTCATGACTACCAATACCCTAAACTTTTTCCTATAAATTGTACTATCTTCCTTCAATAAAATCATCAAACACTTTATCAAAAAATTTCTTACAAACTTGTTTGATCTTGTGGTGTGTAATATCCACAAAATTGATCCTCATCCTCGTGTGTCATATCTTGGGTGACTTCAAGCCAAAGATCAAGAGTCTTTCATCACTCTTGGTAGTTCACATCAATTCATACCATTTCCAATTCGTTCCATCTACTTCTAGAATCTAAATTCCATCTTCTGCATACTAAGGTCTTAGAAGTGATCCGTTCGTGAATTGAAGCTTTGAATCGGTTTGAGTTTCAGTTCTAAGTGTCGGCCACTACTTGATTGCATCATTGGGCTCTCTCCTACGGTTGTAGAATCAGATTATCAGGTCTCTGTTCCCATGGATCCTCTAGAAAATTTGGAAAGCACGTAACATCAAAGTCATAGAAAAACCTGTCAAGATTTGTGAATGGTAGTTAAAGACACGATCTTACAAGAACACACATGGCTAAGATTACATAGGAGACAACAATATTACTGGTTTCTAACACACAATAGAGTGGTATGACACACATGGTACACTGGATTGTTGCGTATAAACGCTAAAGTTTAAACAGAGGTGCATGGATATTAGAAACTAGAGAGGACCATTCATGAATTCATGCGAGACATACTTTCCTTCCAACAACGTCGAGATTTATTCTAGAAATTATGGGCCAACGGTGGACTCTTAGTAGCTTACTGGATCTAAGAATACAACAAGTGGAGATACTTACAGATAGAACCACTATTAATCAGCCTACAGAAACCATACAAACCTTTGATAAGGATCATTCGAGCGATGATGGGAGAATTTATGGCTATTGAATTCAAGTACATTACAACAGAACAAAACAGTTGGTCGATTGCAATTGCCCACATTCTTATCAGAGAAAACAGATTTAATGATTACATATGCAGAGGCTTATGATAACAAGGCTTTTGAGCTTAGGTGATCAAATCATTGAAGCATAGCGTAAGTAATGGGATGTCGAACCAATACTCAGTAGTTACTTGTAATCATCCTTTCTACTACTAGTTCCTAGTTCATGCAACCTATCAATCTGTCACAAAGATAGGCTATGTTTTCTAGTAAGCTTGCAATCTAGCCAATATGACAAAATAAGCTACATGATAAAATAAAAACAGAATTCAAATAAACAAAAATAGAGAAATAATCAATAAACAGAGCAAGACGATAGCAATAAGTGAATCTAAGGTAAAAAGCATGAATCTAGAGGATATGAGTGGTTTGATCGGCGGTAAACTTGCTGATCCAACCTCGCCAAGCTATATAAGGCGGTCCTTAGACCGCGACAAGCTTAGATCAACCCATTCTCATGATGAAGATCCCTTTCCGATCCGGCTGATCCATTACCGCGCTAGCCACGATCATGCCAAATCAGAAGCTTAAAGTTCAGCCCAATACATCTAATATCCGATCCACAATACTAGATCTCTCCTCGGTGGATCAAACCATCACTCACATGGCACTTGGTCTCCGATTTCCTTAGCGCTAGCATTAGGTTTCGGCCCAAATCAAATCTCTCTTGATCAGGAGAGATCGACCTTAAGCTTGGCCATGTGAGAAGAGATTGGATCAGTTCATTGTTCGCAAGGCGAGTGGATCGGTGGATTCACCTCCGATCTCCCTACCCTCGAGATCCACAAGGATCTACTCACTTCTCATGATTTGAGAGTGGAGGATCAGAGGAGATCTCATTAGCATAAACATAAACAACAATAAAATAAAGAGCAAAAAGTAAAGATGAAGATCAAACTAAAATAATTTCATTCAAATCAAAGCATCAACATCAAAGTACCTTAATCAAAGCATAAATGAAAGCAACAACAAAAATAGAGAGAAAATGGTAAGATAGTGATCAAGGGATATTTATAGGGTCATTTGCATAACCCTAATGGTCAAACCGACCTAAGTCGGTCAACCAAAAATCTTGCCCTCAGAGTCCTTGCGCGAGCTTGGGCACCAAGGAGTGGTTCTGATTTTCGCCCTCGGGAGTTGAGGCCGAGTGAATAGTCTGAGTGTAATGGATTAGTCTCTCCTTGCAGCAGATAGGTTGAGGTTGGTGACTGAAGCATCTTCTTTTGAGCGTTCTGAGCAGTCCTCGCCCTGCGATCCACGAGGAAGCGATCCAAGTTTGCATGACTTCTTTTGCCTAGCAGCTGATCC
>OVBA01008526.1:0-12321 GCA_900406435.1 Lepidium aucheri
ACAAGGTAAGAAAACAGGTTCCTGAGGGGTGAGCTTCACGGATCAGCGTGAAGCTTAAACCAACTAGGCGCTTGACAACACTCAGTAAAGCTAATCTTAGGCAGCGNAACTACTAACAGACCCTATTCCCATAAGTGTTTTATAATCTACCCGACATGAATGATCAACCCGCTTAAAGCCAATTTACACCTCGGACAATTGATCCCTCAAGCCGAGTGTGTAAATCCCTGAAGTGGTTCAGTCAGACGCTCTATCAAACACCGATCAGATGCTAGAGCGTCTCAGAACAAGCTCCAGTTGATCAGAATGGAGCTAGTAATTAATGCACCAAAACAGAAGAGATCCTAACAATTCTAACCTCAAGCGCCTAAAAAACCTAAGATTCACGCTGATCTAACTCATCCCTCAAGAACCCTAGGTAACTACTCAGAATTCATCATATTAGCGCTAAACATGAAATAAGAATTTACCAACATAGATCAGGCACTCAAATGACAATTAAAATCAACACTGAATCGTAAAAACTGAATTGCATAAAAACGTAAAACTCAAATCAGATTTTTGTTCTGGAATTACAAAAGAGCTAATGTTTGCTCACTCGAAAACAACAAAAACTCACTCGGAAATAGAAAACTGGATATCCCCCAAAATCATCCTCACTCCCACTCTTATAAACACCTCAGGACAACCTGAAGTAAAACTCGGCCCACCAAGAGAAAGGCCCAATCTTCAGTGGGTCTTGAAGCCACGCTCGATCCAGACGCTGATCAGGTCCATGATAAGAACCTTGCGTCTCAAGATAATACACACTCGAACTGCAGCTCCAGTGCGATNCACTTGCGTTTCACCTATTGTCTCCCAGCTCTATTCACACTTCGATTCTCACGTGCAGCTCTTTTCCATTTCGAGTCTACCACGACACTCCTACCTGTACTCGAGTCTGAGGTGGAGCTCCACTTCAGTAGTTGTGTCCAAGCTCATCTTCCGGTCCCAATGCATCCACAGTTTCCAGAGTGCTCAAAATGTGCTCTCCGAGTACCTATAACTCTTTTATGCAACATGTATGCAATGCATGAAATATGAATCTAAAAGATATCTAAAATGGCGCAAACACTGTGAATACGAATATAAAATGTGCAAAACAATACCTCTAAAACACACTAAAATACACATATATCAAATACCAATCTGCTTCCATAATGGAGATCGAGTGATGGTCCATTTATACTATGAGCTTGTCTCTCACCTATGCTTTAATTGTTAGTGACTAACTCACAACACCTCCCATTATCCCTACCAACCTTTATCTTTGGAGTACTACTATTATCCCATGCTAACAAATAATGAAGACACACAAGCCTCTGAAATTATGGTCTCCATTGAAACTTGATCTCATCACTCTTAGTCTCTTGAGACACTTATAATATAATGATATTGTCACTCATGCAGATATATTATATCAAGGTACTGCTTGGGAGTCACATCAAATTTTACAAACATTGCTCAAGACCTTGCGGTGTATGAAGAACACTAGGCTACAAAAGACTTTCCGAACAAGTCAGCAAAACATATTTGATACCTAGATCACACAGAAACCACCTCCTTAAACATCTCTAAGAGCTTTTGGGATCCTTCAGTTATGTTCTTTCTCTAATCTGCTACTCGGATAGGATGGATGCTTTATCTATATGCCTAATTCCTATGTTTAGGTCTGTTTTACCACTGTCGTATTTTTGTTTTCTTACTCCCTGTTGTGTTCTATGTTTGTTTGATGGAGACTTTTACTTTTTATATGCTTGCTGAGCTTTATGTTCACTCTAAGATAATGCTATTTTTTCTTTTTAGAAAAAGAAAAGATTCATATCCACGTTCTTGCAGTGCAAAATAATTAATTTTAAAATAATTATATAATAATAAAGATTATAAAATATTTAATTTTAATAATTAATTGATTTTAATACATAATATATACTTGTAAAATATGACTGTAAATTAGTCTATTATCTAAATCACAATTGCTATATAAAAATTACATGATATTATAACAAATGACATTTCTTTTGATTCTGATTGTATATTAGTCTATTATTTCTTTTGATTAATCATACAACTAACACACCGTTTTAAAATTTTTCAGATTAGCTAAAAAACTTTATCCCTTTGTTGTTTCTACTAACCATAAAAAGAGTAGACCAATTGAGTTTATATACAAGATTATATTGATGACAAACATAGATGCATGATCGAGCCTTTTGTATGGTACAACGTTTCACATCTTAAAAATATCAAGAAAATGTACTAAACCTATATTCTTTATAGTGATAGAATTGGTGATATTATGTTATTCCCATATTCAAATAAACTATAGAATTCTTGCGTATATTTGAGGTGATGAATTGAAAACATATAATATTTAATTTTTGTTGAATCTTTATTTTCTTCAATTATTCCCTACATTGAATCTTTATTTTCTTCAATTCCCTATTATGTAATCTTTTATTTTTTCATATAAACTATGAACTCATTTGCTTATAATATATTGTATAAACTCTTTTGTTGTTACATAAGATTTGAATAACATAAACAAATAATTTGAAGTATTGAAGGAAAAGAGTACGTAATATTTGAAGTATTTTTCTCATTGGTTAAACAAATAGTAATTGAGATTGGTTTTTTGTTTAGATATATTTTAAGAAACATATGACAGAAAAGAAATCTTCCAATTATTAGCAAACTCAATATATCGGATACAATATCTTGATCAGTTCCCTTAAATATATCTCAGATGTTAAAAATATTTATTAATTATTAAAGATATTTGAATATACCATAAAAATATGTATCCTAAGTTGTTACCTAAAACTAATAGAATTTAATGATAGATATGTTCTACTACAAAACAATCTTACTAAATTTTCAAATTTCGTATTGATCTAAAAACAACAAACTAGATATGGGTCTAAATAACTAGAATATATATAATATAAATAAGTATTTTCATTTTATCTTTTTATTATCTCATGATATTATCTGAAATTTATACGAATTTTATTTGTGCTTAATATATTAAGACTAAATTTTTGAACCTATTATATTAATTTACAATAAGTATAATTTCAATTATTTATTTATTGGTAAAATTATTTTCGTCATTTTTAACAAATTAATTTACATTATTAAATTATAAAAAATATTGTACTTAATTTAATAGAAACAATTTATAATATACTTAAAATAATAAAACTATTTCATGATAACGGGTTTATGAATATAAATGGACACATCTCTAAAAATCTAAACGAAAACTGATTTAAATACCAAAATAAATACGGGTCATAAAACCTAAATAAATATAGATCTAAAACTTAAATGAATGTGAGTCCAAAAAATAAATTAACACGGATCTCAAAACCTAAATGAACATGTGTCTATAAACTTAATGAACAGAGGTTTAAAAACTTAACTGGAGTAAAATAATTATATACAAATATTATAATACATCAAAATCTTAATAAACAGAAATCAAAAAATATGTATCATTTACAACACGAGACATCATTATAAATGGATTTTTAGTTTATTAAATATATATAAAATAAATAAATTTGTGTATACAAATGAAAAAAATAAGAAATGTAAACAAATATCACATAGAAATGTTATAAATAAATATAAAAAATTGAAAATATATATTTATTTTTCATAAAAAATGTTTTGTGCACAACACGAGTGATCATCTAGTTCTTAATAAAATTTATAAAAATTTATGACATAAAATTATAGATTGCTTAATTATAAATCTAATAATAAATTTGTAATAATATATATTTTAAAAACTATTCATCTTAAAATTTTAGTGGCCCAAAATGAGTATTCTAGTTTTAACCAAACTTTTTAATGTAATTCTGGCCCAATAACTTTTGGGGGATTTGATTAAAATAACCTAAATTTTGGTTGAAAATACAAAAGTAGACCCCCATTTGAATCAAATGCAAAATTAATTCAAAAGACTAGTGAATTTATAATATTTTCCTTAATAAACAAACAAAAAAACAGATATCACAATTACAGTTTTAATATTCGATAATCTACAATTAAAGACTACGCGTATGTAGACTACATGTGAAGTCTACAAGGTAGAGTACATATGAAGTCTACAAGGTAGAGTACATATGAAGTCTACAAGGTAGACTTAAAATAAAGTATACTTTGTGACTAATTTTATTTTTAAAAATAATATTAAAAATATAAGCAATTAGGATGCTTAGTTTATTTAATTAAAAATATAAGTAATTAGGATGTTTTAAAATTAAAATTTATTTACTTAAATGTATATTTCAGTATATATTTTGAAAATAGATTTTAATCTTTGTAAACATTATTTAAATATTACATGTTGAATTTTGGATTTTATGTAGACTTTATTTAAAGTCTACATTTTAAATTTTAGTTTTTAGTAGATTTTATTTAAATTCTATAAAATGTAATTAATTTAATGCAAAAGATAATTATTAATGAAAATTTACTTAGTATAGACTTTATATGAAGTTAAACTAACAAATATCATATTCCCTAGATTTTGACATTGTGAATTGGTAATGAATTCAACAATTAAGTCTTTAGTGTAGATTTTATTTAAAATCTTTAGTGTATACTTTATTTAAAGTCTTCAGTGTAGACTTCGTATAAAGTCTACAATGAATTAGAGTACAAATTAAATTGGTTTGTTGCCAAACCAAGTATTGTACCATCTAATTTACCTTACATATAAAAGGAATGTTGTGTGTAAAAAACTCTAAGAGCCTCCATCTTTTACACCCACCATCATTTTCTCTCTATAATTTTTTCTCCACCGCAAAAGAAATTCCGACCAACACAGGCAGAGTTCTGCTGTCGACTGAAGCACACCGCTGCCATTCCTCTCTTCTCTGGTGACTCTTCCTCTCTGCTTTGTTTTCTTATTTCTTCTTCCTCTTTGCTATGTTTTTTTGTTTCTTCTTCATCTCTTATTTCTTCTTGTTTCTTCTTTATTCACAATTTCTTCTTCTCTCTGTTCAGGTTCGACGATGGTGGTTACAGTGGCGAAACCTTTGTTTGGCGGCGGGGAAATACTTACAATTAGGTTGTGGTCACAGATCTGTGTTTTTTATTGCTATTCTTTTTGTATTCTCTCTGATTTTTTCTGTTTTTATTCATCTTTATTATGTGAAACCCAAATTTTTCTTCTTCTTTCTTCATTTCAAACTCAGATTTGTTATTATTTCTAAAGTTTTGTTATTTGTTGTTTTAAGATTAGTAGATTTGAGTTTTACTTTTTGTTGTTGTAAGATTAGTAGAATTGAGATTTGAATTTTGATTTTTTGTAAGAAATTTTAGTTTTGTCTCATGTTCACCATGGTCTAAGATGTGAAAAGTCTCATTCTATTATTTTAATTTGTTTATTATTTGTAAAGTTTTCATGTAGACATCGTGTGTAGAATTATCATGTAGCCTTCGTGTCTAGAGTTATCATGTAGACTTCATGTGTAGAGTTTTCATGTAGACTTTGTGTGTAGAGTTGTCATGTAGACTTTGTGTGTATATTTGTTACGTCAGATCTCCTTTTCGCATCATAGTTATCTTCATCTTTCGTTTTTGTGTTTGCTTTTTGTATTGTTGATTCAGCTGGATTAGATTTTATCTTCACCTTTCCATTGAAATCTGCAGCTATTTACGCTGATTGGTGAGTTGTTTTCTCCTTAATTGAGTTTGTGTTGATAAATTTGGAGAAAAGATCTCTTGAATATAGTTATTTGTTGATGTTGATCTCGATGCTGAGTGATGATAATGAGTCTAGTTGATTAATTCAAGCTACTAGATCAATGATTTTAAGTGATCAAATACTTTTTTTTTGCAGCTAATCGACAA
Organism: Lepidium aucheri; assembly: GCA_900406435.1. NCBI lineage: Eukaryota > Viridiplantae > Streptophyta > Magnoliopsida > Brassicales > Brassicaceae > Lepidium > Lepidium aucheri. The sequence continues at coordinate 5,908 of OVBA01008526.1, forward strand.
AATATTGAAGTTCAGTTAATGAGAGCAAAGAAAACATTTATTTAGTATCCTTTTGATATTAGTCATTTTTTTAGCTCTTGTGTAGGCTTTTGACGGGCTTTATTCTGTTACGTTGGAGCTTTGGTAGGCTATTTTCAAAGATTTGTAAACAAGTCCGGATATTCTAGCTCCTATGTACACAAATATTTAGTTTAGTTTTCTAGTTTATAGATGTTTGAGTTCAGCAAAAAATTGTATTGTTTCAATCAATCAAACATTTGGTTGCGTTACAATTTGATAGTAATTTGGTCATTTCTAATGTTTTGCTGATTCCTAAACGATTACAATCATTTACTTATGAAAAATCAGAAAAAACGTTCTCCAAGCTTAATTACTAGGTCTATCACATTTCCTTGTATATTTGAGAGTCATTTTCATTATGAACTTTGAGTCTCTTTTATAACCAATTTATCTTAAAGAACAAATTTTATACATTGTACAACAAAATTGATATTGTAGACTTGGTATGAAGTTTATTTTTAATATATTTGACATATGAGACTTTTGTATATAGTTTACTTAGCAAGAAGTCTCCCCAATGTGGACTTCAAATGAAGTCAACTCAGAATGAGTTAACAACCTAAATTATTTCAAAATTTTGTTAAACCATAAACATGTACAAACAACAAAATAAATATAAATGGAAAAAACACTATATATATGCTATAAATTGAGTTTTATCAAAATTAAAAAAGTAGACTTTATTTAAAGTCTACTCAAAATTAGCTACATGCCTAAATTATAACAAAAATTCAGTAACCATAAATATAACACATAAACATGTGAAATTTATACATAGGAAGGTAAATGAGTAAACACACATGGGAAAAATATTAAAAAAAAATTATACATATGCTATAATTTGGGTTTTACTAAAATTGTGATAGTAGACTTTATTTTAAGTCTACAAGTCTACTAAATGGTTAGTTTTGCATTTGACTAAAGTTTGACTTTCCAAAAATAGACTTTATTTTAAGTCTACATTTAAAAGAGTTAGTTTTACATTTGACAAAAGTTTGACTTTTCAGAAGTAGACTTAATTTACAGTTTACAGAAGAAGTAGACTTAATTTACAGTCTACATCAGAAGTCTACAATATGTTTATAAAAGTAGACTTCTTTTTAAGTCTACTGAGGTTAGTTTTGCAATTGACAAAGTTTGACTTTCTGTGTTAAATTTACTTTGTAAGTCTACATTTTGTAAACTTTAATTGAAGTCTACTTTTCAGAAATGTAAATTTTAAATAAAGTCTACTTTTTTATTTAGTTACATTATATGTGGAATGACGTAAGCTAATAATTAGTAGACTAAGGTAAAGTCTACATTTTGAAAAGTAGACTTTAAGTTAACTCTACAAAATGTAGACTTCCTAAGTAGATTTAACTGAAAAAAGTCAAACTTAGTCAATAGCAAAACTAACCTCAGTAGAATTAAAAAGAAGTCTACTTTTAAAAATTTTGTGTAGACTTCTGATGTAGACTTAAAATTAAGTCTACTTCGATAATCAACATATTGGTCAATTGCAAAACTAACAGTTTTTAATGTAGACTTAAAATTAATCTACATCCAAATTTTTTCTCAACAAAGAGAAAAATATAGACTTAGTTTTAAGTCTACAACACATTAGTCAAATACAAAACTAACCCATATGTTGACTTGTAGACTTTATTTTAAGTCTATAACCGAAGTAGACTTAAAATAAAGTCTACTCTATGCAAAAAAACGAAAAATAGTTATGAGTTAGATTGAGATTGTGTTTACCTCCAATTACTGCGAAGAACTTTGAGTCAAGCTTACACCGACAAAATCCAATCATTTTTAATTCGGAAACATAGAAAACAAGAAGAAACAAGAAGATATAAAAATTTGAAATGCAAATAAGAGAATTTTTTGGATGAAATTGGTGAGAGAGTAGAAGAATTTGATGTTATGTTAGTCATTTAGAGCTTATTGATTCCGAAAATGATAGGTAAGTGCGCATTTAGAGCTCACTTTTTATTGTTAATGGTGGTTAGAAATATTGAAGAAGATGATATTGTTGTAAATAAGTTATTTGTCACAAATATTAATGTATTTCCAAGTATTTTTCGGAATTAAAAAAAAAAGAAAAAAAGAAAAAAAGAAAAAAATAATGGTATAATTGTAAATATAGAGTCACAAGGTTATTTTGGAGAAAATTTTGGAGAGAAAAAAATGGACTCAATTTTACAATTGACCCCCAAAAATAGATAATTTTTGAAAATGGCCCATCACTTTTTTGTTTTGTAAATTGACCTTTTTACAAGTAATGATTTTTTTGTTTTATATTAATAACATTTGATGTAACAACTTACAACTCTAATATTAGTTTACCAAAAATCCTTCTTATTTAATAGTATAGATTTGTTTTGCATCTTGCAAACCTATGTAAAATAGAATTTCAACTTTATGATATAGTATTCGTTTATGATAAAATAACAAGTTATCAAGAGGAGTAGAAATGAGATCATAGGGGCTGAATCAAAATTGTATTCTATGTAGAGATCATGATGAATCATGTGATCATCTTTTCTTGGCATGCTCCTATAACTTCACCATTTAGATGTTTCTATGTAGTGGTCTCTTCGGTCATCATATTACTCCATATTGGACAGACACTCTCCACTCTCATACATTTTAACTTGTCTAATATGGACCTGGTTATTCTAAGAGAACGTAACCAAAGGGTTCATGGTAAGCGAGCCTCTCCTACAAAAATGCTTACATGTACTATTGACAAGGTCATGCGCAACAACATCTCATCTTTCAAATACAAAGCTTCTCACAAACTTGAAAATTTACTACATAAATATAATGAACAATTTGAGACTACAAAAATATAATTATTTTCAATCTTTCATTTGAGCTAGTAGTTATTTCATGATCAGTATTAGCATATATACATGTAAATAAACATTTTGGTTGATCAATAAATTTAAAATTTCAACAAAATGAAAAAATGAACAATTTTTAATTTAAGAAGCCAATTTAATATATCGGTTAGGATGGTTCAATAAAGACTCCAAGTCGTTGAGCATTTTAATTTTCACTATATTAAGGTTGATTTTCATATCTGAATACAAAATAATTCTTTTCTTTCTTAAGAGCAACTCCAATGGTAACACCACTTTGGTATTGAAATTACACCAAATTTAGTATTTTGGTGTCTTATTTTTTTCTTTCAACTCCAACCATAACACCAAATATTATACTGAAAATATTATTCTCTACTATTATATTATTAAATAAAAAATTTACATTTTTAATAATGTCTTTAAAAATTATGTTATTGCACTTCAGTTTTATGTTTGTCTAGTTTAGATTTTCTAAATGTTATGTTTCAATGTTTTAGTTAAAATTTTATATGTCAGAATCTACCTATAAACTAATATTTTGTACACAATAAAATATTAAATTAATTAAAATATTTTTAATTATATAAAAATTTAACTACAGTTAATTAATTTGTGTAGTTTGGTTCAATTTTTCAGTATAACTTCAATTAAAATTTTACATTAATTATAATTATAGTTTGATATAATTAATTTTTTTTTAAATATTAATTACAATATTTGGTGTGTCTAACTATAAATTATATTTATAAATGGAGAAAATGAATTTGGTATTATTTAAAATATATTAATAATCGAAAAAAGAAGAAGTAATAATATTTTAAATTTTAGTGTGATGAATAGTGTTATACCAAATTTGGTGTTTTACTGTAGCAATTACATTAAATTTGGTATTTTGATATTCTTGTGTAGTGCATTTCACACCAAATTTAGATTTTTGGTGTTCCATTGGAATTGTTTTTATGATCCTTTTCATCATGTATATTTGAGAGCTACTTATTAAACTGGCCATTTTCATATACTGCAAGAGGCACTGATATTTCTTAATGTATGTGCGTATGATGCCGAAATAAAAATCAGTTGCAAAAATCTATATCAGTTTTTGATCTTTTAATTCAATTTGGTGCTTAAACAAATTCCTTAAACCTAAATACTATATCACGTTGAATCGAAAAGACTTACAGATTTTTTTCCCAACAAGCATAAAATATGAGTAAACGGAATCTAGTAATTTTGATGTCAATTCAACGGTATATCATATGAAACTCAATTAGATCATATTTATATCATTATAAATTGTAAAAAAAGAGAGATGATGCATTTTCGTGGCGACTTCACAATGTAAATGAGTATGAGACATGCCTCTAACTATATTTATAAAAGATACTAGTAGTTAATATGATTACGTAATACACGTATAAAGACTGAATCGTAGTATTCTCCTTTTTGATTCCATTCATGCATAACTATTACTATATTTCACAATCATAAAAAAAGCATACGCATACGCACACATCACTAATGAAATATTTACACTCGAACTACCCTGAGATTAATTTAATACGAGGAAAATGCTCTAACTTCCTTTCTTTTCTTTTGCCTTTTCGTTAAAAGAAATTAAGAACAAAATATCGTTCACCAAGATGTTTCTTTTATATTTACAATAGTATACTTCAGAAACTATATAAGTCATCAGAACACGATTTACAAACGAATAATAAATTACTTTTTTGTTGCATGTTGGCATTTATCATTAATTACAAATTATGTGTGTGTAAAAACAATAAAATTGTGTTTTTAAGTTTAACATAACATCTCAATGTAATCGAGTTGTTTTTTTAAAATAGTATTTCTTTAAAACAAAAACAATAATCCCAAAACATACATTAATATGAATTGAGAAAATCGATAACCTACCTACTACTTATATATGAAAGGGGTCAAGAAAATGCTGTCCCATGAGTCAATTAAAAAATGGAATCGAATAAACAACAATTTTTGCCTATAACGGACCCCAGATGTGTCCATAAATAAGGGACTTGAGTGAAGGCACACAGCACAAGTTTGTCTCCGCGTACGTCTACTAACAATACTTCAAAACTTTATTTTCTCTCCTCATAGAGTTCTACATGGCTTGCGAAAACAACCTCGTTGTGAAGCAAATCCTCGACTTATACAAACAAATCTCGAACCTCGAGAGCCTAAAACCATCCAAGAAGGTCGACACTTTGTTCGGACAACTCGTTTCCATGTGTTTACCAACGGACACAAATATCGATGTCACAGAGATAGTCGATGAACACGTCAAAGACATGAGGTCTCATCTCATTAAGCTTTGTGGTGAAGCCGAAGGTTATTTAGAGCAACACTTTTCAACAATCTTAGGCTCTTTTGAAGACAACCCACTTAACCATTTACACATCTTTCCCTATTACGACAACTATCTTAAACTAAGCAAACTCGAAAATGATCTCCTAGCTCAACACACAACCCATGTCCCGACCAAGATCGCTTTTATCGGTTCCGGTCCGATGCCACTCACATCCATTGTCTTGGCCAAATTTCACTTTCCCAACACAACGTTTCACAACTTTGACATCGACTCACACGCCAACACACTCGCTTCTGACCTTGTTTCTCGCGATCCTGACCTCTCGAAACGCATGATCTTTCACACAACTGATGTGTTAAACGCTACGGAAGGATTAGATCAGTACGACGTCGTTTTCTTGGCAGCTCTTGTTGGGATGGATAAAAGCTCAAAGGTCAAAGCTATTGAGCATTTAGAGAAGCATATGGCTCCTGGAGCTGTGTTGATGCTAAGGAGTGCTCATGGTCTTAGAGCTTTCTTGTATCCAATCGTTGACTCTTATGATCTAAAACGGTTTGAAGTGTTGACCATTTATCATCCATCCGATGATGTTGTTAACTCGGTTGTTATCGCACGTAAGTTCGGTGGCTCGGGTGGAGCTCGAGGTAGCCAGCTTGGACGGTGCGTGGTTATGCCTTGTAATTGCTCTAAAGTCCACGCGATTATGAATAATCATGGTATGGAGAAGAATTTGATCGAGGAGTTTTGTGCTATTGAGTAAACAAGTAACTATGGCAAATCTCTTATCTTAATTTTATGTGTTTACGTTTTGCATTTTTTAATATTACGCCTATGTCTTGTGATGCGTGTGGTTTGTTTGCTAAGTATAATAAATTCGTGAATTTTGTAAGTTCTTCTATCTTCATTAATGTGAATGAAGATAGATACATAAACTTTTTGTATGTTACTTCTATCAAAATTAATACAAAATAAAATTTTCATTGGAGAATCCATATGGAAAACATCAAACATTACAATACAAATGACAATGAAATTAAAAAAAGAACTGCTTCGTAAAAATGAATGTAGAAGATTTTCCAATAGGGAAGCTAGAGTCACTATAACCTCCACTTCCTCTCTTGTTACACTACAACAAAACATTAAATTACCAACGCAATTTTACAACGTTTTTGA